>JZKD02S2106195.1:0-28965 GCA_000966675.3 Picea glauca
AAAAACATTGACTGCTTCATTTTGGGAGCTAACAGAGGCCAAGAAGAGAGAGATGTCTTAAGCCTAGGTCTACTACACTTAGGGTCGTTTTTCTCTAGGGTTTTCTGAAAAGGACTTGCTGTAGCAACACCTTGGTTCACCAAACCCTCTAGTTTTGGTTTTATGCTTTATCTTTCAGCTAGCCATTTTTCCATTTAAGTTAAGGAATGAGGAGAGAGAACGAGGCCTTGCCATAGCAACACCAGAGTGAGCCTCTCTCCCCTAGGGTTTTGATTTTGAGGCCTTGCCTTAGAAACACCTCCAAACTTCTCCTTCTAGTCCTTAGACATTTTAATTCTTGTCTCCTTCAACCCTTTCATCCTTCACTATTGACTCCATTTAACCCTAAGTCACTGATCCTAAGACATCATGTGTTGAAATGAACCTCATAAAAACTACTCTCAACACCCTAACCTAACTAACCCTTCCCTAGATCTAACATTCTAACCCTAAATGTTATCGTTTTCTCCTACTATTAACACCTTGGGGCAGAAAACGTTTTGTTTTATAAGCAATTGAAAGGTGAATAAAGGCATTAATTGAATGAAGTGTTGATTGGTTACATTGAATTCCATATTGTTCCAATGTTTATTGGTAAAGTGATATAATTTTCATTGTTATTGATAAACATTGACTTCGTCAACATTTATTTCCAAATTGCTTATATGTGATTCAGATAGTCATCTATTTTTATGAATTACTAACCCATTGAAATAAATTGCATATATTATTTGTTGTTTTTTTGTCCCAGGCAAGTATATCTTTGGGGGTTTTACTTTATTATTGGTTGTTTAGCCAGGAGTGTCTACTCGATGGTGACTTGTGAGGGGGGGAATTTATCTTTGTCTTATTATCCTTTTTTCCTTCTCAAAACCCCAGGTCACCAGGGACGTCTCCCCTGGGCCTTACCACCCTAAAGATAAAGAACCATCCCATTGTGGTGACATTGGGTGGGATTGGTTTATGTTCTGCCAGTTTGACCCTAAAAACTCAAGCCTTTTATCCTTGCTACAAACTGTGTGATAACAATATCAATTCCTTAAAATAAGTTATGACTACTCTTGAAAATATGGCTAGTGCATTATTCAGCCCAAAAGGCATGACTGTTTACTGGTAGGAACCCCATTCTATGGAAAAATTAGTCTTATACATGTCTTCTAGAGTTGTCTTGATCTGATGGTAGCGTAAGAATCCATATGTAAATGGATATGTTTCCTGGCCTCCTACATTCTCTAGGACCTCATCTGTGAAAGGGGTAGGAAAGGGGTCATGTAGGAAAGCATCATTTAGTTTCCTCATATATACACAAATCCTAATCCCCCCTTGTTTATTTTCTTGGACTACCATAGGGATTATCCATTTAGATTCCTCCATTGGTTCTATGATACCAACTTCCAACATTCTGTCAATTTTTGCATTCACTTTCTTCTTATATATTGGATTTAGTCTATAAGGTCTATGTCTGACAGCTTTAGCCTCAGGTTTGAGAGGTATATTAATCTCTCCTAGCTCTCATGTTATTCCTTTCATCTCTATAAAGTTCATGGGGAATATGTCATTGTATTTGCACAATAAATATGTTATTCTTTATATTGTTTGTTCATCCCAGTAGTCTCCAATACTTTCCATTTTGGGATTATTAGTTGTCCCAATGTTGAATTTCTTCACCTTGATTGGCAAAAAAAATACTTCTGAATCCATATATGGACCGTACACCTCCCTTTCCCCTTCATTTTTTGTAATATGAATGTTGCGTGGGTCATCTTCATCTGGTGCTTCTTCTTCCACATGATAGCATGGAAATAGGTCTTTCATTGTCTATCTATTATGTTTTTGGTACTCTGTGATGAGTTCAACCTCTGGTTCATTAATAAATATCACACCTCTTATCTTCTTCAGTGTTGAGTCCATGTTGGGATTCTCATTTTCAAATGAGAAAGTGACTACAAATTTATATTGTAATGTTGTCCATTATGTAGTGCCTCTGTGCATTTCTTGGTCTACATACCAGTTCTCTGGAATTCCTTCCAGTGTATGGATGAAATGATGAGGTCATTCTTCTCATGGTTTCATCCTCCATAGTGTTCTAAACTTATACAAGTGTTATGATGGTGTTCCATGTCCATAATATCTATGCATCTTATTGTTCCCCTGCTTTATGCCGAATCTAATGCGCATTAACTGTTTACATTGGTACCAGTCCTAAATTGTTCCTTTGTGTGCACCCCACCATCTTGTAGGTGTGGCCTTGAGTGTCATGTCTAAGGATAAGATCCTTTGATGTTCTAGTACTTTGTCTTCATATTTTGTTAGCAATTCCTCTAATTCATTTACTCCATGAAAACTGGGAGGTTCTCTTATCTATGTACCCACCCATCTTACTACGCGGTCTATTCTTTTGCACCCTTTTGTAGATACTTCATGTAATCTTTGATTCCAATTATCAAAACCTGTATCTGAGTCAGAGTCACATGATGTGATACTTCTCTAGCTGAGTACCCCATCTGCAGTTGGGTTAACATAATCTTCTTCACGCGCGTCGATTCTGTATAGTTGGTTTATTTCCTCCAAGTCCAGACAAGTTGGTTCTACAAACCTTTCTCCTTCTGAAGGGTCTAATGGTGCAATGACTCTGTATTCTCCTTAATCAAATAACATATTCCTTTTCTTCAAGTTTATTGTAACCTCATTATCAAATTCCCAATCCAATCCAAGCGATGTTGGATAAGGTGTAGTTCCATATACTATTTCTATCACTTCAAAGTCTGCCTTAATGTGCACTCCATCCAAATCTATTGTCGCACCTTTAAGCCTTCCAATTGGTAAAACTTTGTATTGGTTTGCTAATTTCAGCTGGAAAGGTGAATAGCCTAATGTGGGCTCTCCCATACATTTCCATGTCTTCTTGGGTAAAACATTTACTTCAAAACCTAAATCTAGTATAATATCCCCAATGTTTGCATTTAGTCTGAATTCCCTACTTGTCCTTCTTCTTGAGTGGAGGTGATTTACTATCTTCTTCTCTAATTTCCCATTACCTCTGTGTTACATATTTCTAGAAGATTTTGTAAAATTTTGAAAGATGATAGATCCTTTAACAACTTAACATAGGTTTGCAGAAAAGTTCTTATGTTACTTACTTTCTCTACAGGTTGTGCTTCACTAGTGTGGTCCATTGAGGAGGGAATTTCGTACATTGGTACGTTTTGAGTATGTTTCATGTAGATGCAACATATTGTTTGAGGAACTCTTGTCTTGCATCCTTGAATTTTTATTTTTCTTTACGTACATCAAATGCTTCAATGGTTCAATATTCTTCTTCACCCATTGGTGTTGTGTTGGATCTTGTCTTACTGCGTTAGCTCCTATCTTAGCTCATCCATGCCTGACTATGTTGATGTTCCTCCCATAATCCCTTTGATTCTTCAAAAATCTACTGTACATTCTAATTGTTATGGTTTCTCTTTTCTTGGATCCTCCCCAATAATGTCAAACGATCCTCTATATCATGGTTTGTTGTGCGGCAGTACATGCATGTCACAGGTGGGAGTGGACATTCCCTTGCATAATATCCTATCTGTTGGAAGTTGTGGCACACTACTATACCTATTCCTCATCTAAATACTCCTCTACCTCATCCTCCACCTCTATATCCATCTCGATCTCCTTGTGGTGTGTTTTACTAAGGTACTTGATTATACTGCGCGGGGTTATACTGTGGTTTTGTTGTGTTATACTGAGGCTGTGTTGTGTTATATTATTGTTGCACATTATTATATTAAGGTGGTACCTATTTGAAATGAGGTTAATCTTTCCCTTTCATCATGTATGCTTGCACCCTATAAGTATCTGAAGTTCTTTCCCTCATTAGGTCCATTGTCCTACAATATTTATCATCATGACCCACTGATTTGCAAAAATAGCAGTATGAATTCTTGGGTAATATATAGTACTTATGCATAATTGGACAATGATATGGATCATTCCCATGTGTCTTACAAATATCTCACTATGGTCCTCATATTGGAAAAGGGTTTGGTACTCATGTTTCCATGTACTACGCAAAATTTTGGGCATTCATTCTTGTGGTGTCCTTCTGTCATCTATGTGGTACACCAAACAACTTCTCTTTTCTCTTTTCCCTTATTCCAGTTTAGTGTAAATATGAGGTTATTTAGATCCTCCTTCAGCTCCTCTATTGTTGGATCTATCTTCTAATATTGGTTCTCTTCCAGCTGTAAGGCTGCCCGCAGAGCCTCTGCCTGAGTTTGAAACTTTTGTTGTATCAATGGGTATTTCAAATGTGGTAACAATGAATTCATAAAAAGATTTCTATGTTGCATTTCAATCATGACATACTTCAAATTACCTTTAATACACTTAAACCTATGATCAACTCCAAAACAGACTCACTTGGTCTCTGTCTGATCTCAATCATCTCATTCATGTACTGATCTTTTGAACTAGGATTCTGAAATTCATTTATCAGTAGCTTCTTGACATCTGCAATCATCCTTGTTGTTCCTGGTGGACTGTTTATAGCTAGGCTCATGTACCAGTCCAGTGTGTGGTCTATTATCATGATATCTAACTACACAAGTTGTGTATCCTCATTTGTGATATACCTTGCTTCCTAGATATTCTCACAGATGAACAAATGCTTTTCAGGGTCCTTAGATGTCTCTCCCTGAAATTATGGTAACCTAATGGTGGGATCATGTCCTGCCATATTGAATTGTTATGAACTACTACCTCTGTATGGTGTATATATTTGACTACTACTTCTTGAACTAGCTCCTCTAGTTGTTTCTCCTTGTTTAGATTTGTTTTTGGTTGTCTTTCTTCCACTAAAATTTGGTTGTTTTAATGATGGTGTTCTTGTTGGTGTATTAATCACACATGGGGTTATGGGTTCCACACTGACACTAACATGGATGGGAGTTGTACCTTCTATTCCTGCCCTTGGACCGCCTATCTTCATTTCATATGTTTCATGTATGATTTCCTCAAACTGCTCCATAGCACGAAGATCCTCTACCTCTTCTTCATCATTGGCCAAGCCCTCTCTCTCAGCTATGGCTCTCTTCTTATTATCCATCTTATATTGGTAGGTTTCTCTGATGCGTGTCTTTCCATTTGCTTCCATTATCTTCTTTATTTGTTCCTCATACATCATGATTGGGTCTATGGACTCCTTCTTCTTTCCCTTATTCATCCCTTCCTCTATTTATCCACCTCTTTCCATTGCTTCCTCCCTTCCCCCATGCATGTAGGAAATTTTAGTTGCCTGATTCCATGGTCATTAAACCATTGTTATACAGTAAGATCTTGATTAAAGAATACACAAATATGATATACCTAGCTCTGGTTCCTTTTAGAAACTCTTTCTCTATTGCGTTGTAAGACTTTGCGGTATCTGCTACAAATTATGTGATAAACCCTGCAACAATACTATCTAATTAGAAATCTACTACACACATGAATTTGTTGTTAACATGCTGTAAATGAGTGATCTCCATAGGATTCCACTCGATTTGTCTGATTTGATTTGTAGGGTGGTTGTGTTTTAAACTTAATAGCCACTCCTGCAACACACGCAGGAAATCACAGAAAAACACCTCATGCAGGTCGCTAAACATGTACTTGTCCAGATATTTGTGCAGTGTTATCTTAGGGTTTATGTTATCCTTTTGTGCAAACTCAAGCTCCTTTTTTTTCAACCATCTTTCAATATCCACCTTCATTGGATTCCATCCTCTAAACATTCATTTTTATACCTTCATTATCTAAGAATATTTCACAGATCACATCCACTCAATCATCTATAGTTCCAGCCAGAAGAAAAACCCTTTGTTGGTTATCTATTCCTCTCTTTCTATTCTTATTCTGACCCAGGTTCATATATGATCAGGTTTCCAACAAAACCCTCTATAACTATTGGCCCTCCTAGTAACCCAAAAGGCAACACAGTGCACAGAGTGCACTGTGCAATCTCACCCGAGATAGCTCTATGGGTGACTGCAAAGCTCAGGTGTTTGCAGTCTAGGAAAGAGTGGGGATCTGGGATTATCTTGGATCTTCTTCAAGCCTTGATATGATTATTCTCCCTATTATTCTCTATAATAATTCATATGTTCAACTATGTATGCATTCTAACAAATCTAACTGAATTATTCATTCATCCATTCATAATATAACTAATGATAGAAAGTAAATATGCAATCACAACACACATAACATCTAATTTTACTGTGGTTCATCCCTTCCTGGGCTACATCCACAAAGATCCGACTTCTTAGGATATTTTATTTATATTTGTTGCAAAATATGGTGTTACATGCACTATATATCTGATCATACAATCATTAAAGAGGTTCCCCAACCTCTATGAGGCAGACTAGATCACATCAAGCTCCTCAGCCTGTGATCTAACCCTCAAGATATAGATGCTTTACTCTCCTATCGCTCAACATCTTACTAAAAGGTATCATAATAGTTCTTACAATTCAGAAATATCTTGGAACACTCCTCGAACCCTGACCTAGACCTCCTAGGTTATTATTTATATTAATTTGCAAGCTTCTTAGATGTTACAATCTCTTACCAAAACCTTAACCCTAACATGGTTAGGTCTAACTGTCTTCACGCCTTGCATGCTTTCCTCCTTTGTGTGCGTCTTTTCCTTGCACATTCTTCTTTTCCTGCCAGCTTTTATTCTCCAAAATTGGCCTTACCTTCCAAAAATAGACCTTACCTCAAAATAGGCCTACGCCCAACAGGGACACTCAATCAAAAAATAGAAGGTTCATATACCAATAGAAAATTTTGGAAGTGGGTTGAATTAATAGACATGGGTAATCCTCCCCTTTGGACCCCTCTCTTATACATTCTCTTAGACCCTCCCCTCTTTTTTGGATTAATCATCCCCCATCTCTATCCATGTCCCCCACAACTTGCATCACATTTTATTATTAAAATTCTGAAATACAATTTGCATAAACATCACTTAGTCGTGGCTACATTTCATATCTACATTAAACATTAATTAAATTAGGTATTATATTGGGGATGTTACATTCCCCCTCCCATACAATTGTGTTCCATCCTCGGTGCACACTATGCAACTGGATCTATATTTTCTAGGATTTCAAAAGTTCCACAATATCTTGTTTCCAACTTTGGGAAGCTTCCTAATCTTAGTGAAATTCTCCTCACTTTCACTTTTAAAAATACATGTTCGCCCTCTTTAAATATCTAAAAACTATATTCTTGTCTACATATATGTTTTTCCTGTCCTGGGAAGCCTTTAAACTCTACTTGATCTTTGTCATCTACTCTTCCATTTCCTTCAACAAATCTAGTCCAATAATTCCTCTATTTGTTGGATTATCCCAACTCACTAATGTGTTATACTTCCTACGATACAAGGCTTCAAATGGGTTCATTTTCAATGAGGATTGATACTCATTGTTGTAATAAAATTACACTAAGTGAATATAATCCTCCCACTTTGATGGTTGGTCCATCAAATACATTATGAGCATGTCCTCAATTATTATGTTAGTCCTCTTTGTTTCCCATTTGACTCTGGGTGATATATTTTATTGAGATTTAGATTTGTCCCAAATCCTTTGAACAAACCTTTCCAAAAATTGGATGTAAACTTGGGATCTCTGTCTGAAACAATTGTGTTACTCACCCCATGTAGCTTCACAACTTCTTTCATGTAGATTTATGCAATATTTTTTTCCCTTGTGGTTAGTCTTCAATGGAATAAAATGTGTTTTGCTAGTTAATTTATCCACCACTACCATGATGGAATCATGCTTCTTCACTTTTCTGGGCAGATTTGTAATAAAATCCACTATGAATACCTCCCACTTCCATTCTAGAATGGGAAATGGATGTAATATCCCAACTAGATGTCTATTTTCATTCTTCACTTTCTGACACTCTAGACATTTAACTATGTAATTAGCCACTTATTTATTCATTCTTGGCCAAAATTATTGGCTTCTTACATCTACAATTTATTTTTGATATCATGGGTGTCTAGCATATGGCATATTGTGCATTTATCTCATCACTACATTTTTTAGCTCACTAGAATTTGAGGCATATACCTTGCCTCTATACATGAAAATTTATGTTGAAAATTACTTTGACGTAACGTTTCTTTTATTTTTAAATAATGTTGATCTGAATTTGTTTCTTCAATAATTGTATCCTTCAAATCAGTCATATACATGCTAATGGATACAATATGCATCTCATGTGCTCTCATGTTGAGTGCATCCACCACTTGATTCTATTTTCCTTTAATGTGCTTAATTTCAAATTCATATTCACTCAAAAATTCAAGCCATCTAGTTTGTCTAGCATTTAATGTTGGCTGGCCAAAAAAAAATTCAAACCACAGTTGTTTGTCCTTAGCTCAAATTTCTTACCCATGAGGTAATGTCTCTACATTTTTAATGTATGAATAATAGTTTCTAGTTATATATTATGGGTAGCATAATTCCTCTCATGCTCCTTTAATTTTATGGACTCATAGCATACCACATGATCTTTTTGTGTGAAGACTACATAGAGCCCTTCCTTGCATGCATCAGTGCACACAACAAAGTATTTATCTATATCTACAATATTCAAAATTGACGCACCTGTCAAACTATCTTTCAGTTGTTGAAATATCTCTTCACACTTGAAATTCCATTCAAATTTAACTCATTTATTTTGCAAAGAAGTGAGTCTTGCAATATTTGAGAATCCTTTTACGAATCTTCGATAATAACCTGCAAGACCCATGAATGATATGACCTCTGTAACATTTCTTGGTACTGGCCATCATTTAATGGCCTATATCTTCTCAGGATCAACTGCTATCCCATCTGTTGAAATAATATGCCCCAAGTTGTGAATCTTCCTTTGATAAAATATGCACTTAATTAGTTTGGAATAAAAAGTATGGTCTCTTAAAACTTTTAACACCATTCTTAAATGTTTCTCATGTTCCTCTTCTAACTTAGAGTAGATGAGTATATAATCTAGGAACGGAATTGAAAACTTGTCCAAGTATTCCCTAAACACTCCATTCATCAGGAATATGACAATTGTCGATGCATTTGATAGCTCAAATGGCACTACCATGAATTCATAATTCCCATATCTTGTCCTGAATGTTGTCTTGTTGATATCCTCTTTCTTTATCCTCACTTGATGATAATCTAATATCAAGTCAATTTTGAAAACTATTCTTGCACCTCTAAGTTGATCAAACAGATCATGAATCATTGACAAAGGACGCTTGTTCTTTATGGTGACCTTATTCAGTTGTCTAAAATCAATACACATCCTTAAGGTTCCATATTTCTTCTTTACGAATTACATTGGGGCACCCTAAGGCGACACACTTGGGAATATATATTCCTTATTTAATATCTCTTCAATTTGCATCTGCAAATCCTTCAACTTTGGTTTTCCCATTTTGTAAGGTGTCTTGGACAATAGGGTAGCTCCTGGCACCAAATCAATAAAAAAATAAAGGTCTCTCTTTGGTGGTAGTCTGGGAATTTTTCCAAAAACATCTTCAAAATCCCTTAAGACCAAATGGTCTTCAATGCTTGGCATTTTACCTTTAGCTTCATCTTCCATATGGGATATAAAAATCTGACATCCCTTCCTAAAACTCTTTTTCAACTGCATATAAGCTAAAATTTCTCTAACAATTAAAGCTCTTAGAATGCCTTGAACCTTGTCTTGCTTCCCTTTTTCATCAATACAACTGATTTTCTTGTTGTAACATTCTAAGAAAGCATGGTGTTTTTCCTACCAATCTATTCCAATTAGACAATCATATGAACCCAATGGTATGATGTTCACATATACCTTTGTGTTGAGTCCATTCATGTCTATCGAACAATATTTAACTAGCTCATTAATTTTCCTCTTAGCCCATGTGGCTAATTGAACTAACCAAGATTTCTTATGCTTACTCCTTTGCAAGTGAAATATTTCAACAATGTTATCATTTATGTAACTATGGTTTTCTCCAAAATCAATTAAAATTTCTATGGGATGGTTATCAATCTTACCTTCTACTTCGATCATGGGGGATTGATATTATGCATGTTTTTTGTCCAAGGTTGCATAAATCCTTGGCATATTGCGTCCCATATATTCCATTTTTTCATCCTCCTGAATGTTGTGGACAATCCTCATTCTTTCTCCTTTGTGAGGGAAGTCCCTATATAAGTGATTTCCCTCACATCCCCAACATTGTATAGGTTCTTTCCTTAGGATATTCCCAAATAAATTTGTAGTCCTATGCTTATTTTGGGTTGATTGACCTTGTTGATTTTATTGGTAGTTGTTCTTTAAAAATGGTGGCTTAAAAACTTTCTGCCTTTTATCCTTTTTACCCTTCATCTCATCATTCCAAGCTTTTTGGAAAACTAACCTTCCTCTACTTTGCTCATAAATATGTTTTTCTCTCCATATGGCCTCCTCCAAAGTTATAGGGTTATAATATTGTCTCTTTTCACTTTATAAGGAGGGTAAACTACTTAGAAAACTTTGGATTTTGACCTTTTCATCCTTTATGAAGTCCACATACTTCAGTAATTCAAAGAACCTCTTCTCATATTCATCCATTGTCGTGCTTCCAAACTTGAGATCGAAGAACTCTTTCATCTTCTTTTTATAGTAATGCTCATACAAATATTTCTCTTGGAAATATCCTTTGAACTGCCTCCATGAGATCATCTTTCCATCAAGATTCTTGTCTCTTGCTTAAGCTAATCCCACCACATAGTTTCTTTTCCTTGCAAGTGGTAGGTTTCAATTCTAGATTCTACCCTTGAAGGGTAATCATGCAACTGGAAATATTTCTTCATTTCCAACAGTCATACCTCAACCTCTTCTCCTTTCCTATGCTCACCATTTGAAGTTAGTGGATTTATTTTTCTAATTTCACCTTGCAAGATGTATGCCTTAGGCCTTCTTCTTTATCTTCTGACAGGAGACATAGTTGGCATGATCCCTAGCCCTGGACTTGCATGAGTTCTTCTGGTGGAATTCCTTAGAGAATGGTGGCTCTTGATCATGCTTCTTGATTTCCTATCATTCTCATGATGATTCCTTTTGCTATGGGTTCTGGATGTTGTCACTTGTATAGCACTAGCATCTTGCTTGGTGCCAAAATTTTTGTTAACTTTCCTATGCAACATATTCAAAATCTAAAATATATCTTCCTAAGACTTCACAATCCTTTCATTATATGCCCTATATCTCTGCACTTCTTTCTGCAAATTTCTCATAGTTACAACCCCATGCCTACCTCTTCTTCCATTAAAATTTTCCTCAACGTTTCCCATGCTAACATGCAAACCTATTGACTCCTCTTCATGGATGTAATATCCATGGGAATATTCTATAACTTCATTCCTCATACAAGAACCAAAAAAAAAATATTGTACCTCTAATTCTACAAGAAATGTGCATGTAATAACTATTGTTAGCACATGCATATTATAAAACATTTCATTAATTAGAATACAAGTTATTATTCATATCAATTTATGAATAAAACAATGAACCAATTCAAAATCTAAATCCTTAGACACATTTTTCTCTGAAACAAATCTCCAACGATTGTACTCATGCCTCATTCTGAGTTCTAAGCGAAAAGTTACAACATTCACAAGTTGCAATTTCCACTCACTTATTGTCATAGAATTTACTCTATTACTTTATGATAAAATTTGAATGCCCAATTTGAACTTACGAGTGTATATATTTATTCTAATCCTAAATACATTTCCAGTGACTATTCATTTTCTCAAATCCAAGTTCAAAGCTTAAACTTATGGTCTGAGGAAGTTTAGAATATTTTCTCATTTTATTCTTGTATGCTACTTGTGTCTTCTTTCTCTTCCTGCATATTTTACATACCCGGATTCCAAATATGGCTCCATGACTGTCTTTTTTGGTTCATAATGTTTCCATAGACTACTCATGTGCCTCAAATGGACTTTTTCTCAAGGAGTTATGCCCTATGGACGTAGAATGGCCCTGAAATTTTACCTTAATTGTTTCATTTGTAACTTTCTCATACGATATTTATTTTGTGTATAGAGTCATTCGAAAGATCGATCCTACTTATTTTATTTAAGATATAGAGACAAGGTATACCAAGGGTACAAGGCACACCTTGTTCTCGTAAAAATTAATTGCTTAAAAATGTCGTTTAGGGCCTCAAAATCACCCTGCAAGTTAACACCTTCAAAAATTTGAAAATTTCATAGAAAATTGATTATTTTGTTGTTATATTAGCCTTTTAATCTAAGTTGTTTATTTCAAAATTGGGTGAAATATTAGTCGTTAATTTGAACTATGTCGTTGATTGGAAATCAACGTTTTCCTTTGGGCGCATATAACACCCTACCAAAACAATTAACCCAACCATCAGTCATTAGCCCTTTTATTTAGCGACCGACTTGAAAGACATCAGTAAAACCAACTCATATGACCATCGATAATTTCTATGGGAAGAATGAAACACTTTACCAATCCATCCAACCTGGTCATCAACCATCACTCATTGCTTGACTAACGTGGTAATTGTTGACATGGCCTGACAAGTGGATGTTGATGTGGCATGAAACATCATCATGAGGTGTCAATTTGTCTCACGTGGATGATACCATGTCATGACACATCATCCTCCTCTTTTCTTCATCGGTGATCAAAATTTTCCCTTGGATGACCCAAAAACCTCACCGAATTGGCTGACCCAATCATTGATCATCAAAAATCGGCGATTCCTCTTGCCAAGAAAAAACCTTGTTAAAATGGTCGACCCGACCATCAGTTCTTGACGATTTCTATTGGTGAACAATAAACTTTGTCAATTTTTCCAACCCAACCATCAACCACCAAAAATTTCTATTAGCCACTGAAACACTTCGCAAATCCATCCAAGCCAACCATTGGCCATCAATGAATTCTCTCGGCCAACTCCAACGCTTAGAAATTTTTGACCAAATCCCACATGAATTTGGACCATCGATCTACCATTCAGAATGATCTTAACCGTTGATATTCTCCAACTTCCAAATGGATGAAAATGAATCCAAACCATCAATCTATCTCATTTTCCTAACTGCTGAAAATGAATTCACTTGTCGACTTGCTAGACCTTGCCAAACTCTGAAAACCTTATAAGTTTTTAAATCTATTCACAATGAATCTAGGTTATTGATCTGGAAATAAAACACGATCTCGATCGTTGATTCATCAAATTTCACCCAACTCTACAACAACCATTAAAACATGAAATTTGACCTTCCAAGTCGAATTTTAACTCTACAACTCTGCAGATTAATACCATTGATCACCACCGAGAGGGTTCTGAGGAAATTTCAAACTAAATGGTTTACAAATTTGGGGATTTCACTCTAAAACTCACTATTTTCCCAAAATCCTCCACAGAACACGTCCTTAACATTGATTTTTTACCAAATTCATGGTTCTTGGCCCATATGGGTCCAATGTTGAACTAGAAGTTTTGATACCAATATGTAACAACCCCCATATGAAGTGAGTATTATTACTATGAAAACAAATACAAAAAAAAATTCTAACTAAATTCTTGTAGCTTACCAACTACGAATTACACACATATTTAAATATTGTATTATATCATTAATTAAATGCATATATGGCATGCTAAAAATGACATGAATGAAGTTTAATAACTCAAAACATCAACATATAAATCCTTTTTAAACACAAAGTGGATGCAGAAAAATTTAACTCATAAATATAACACATACAATGAATAAAACACTTATCTTTTAAAATTGTTATCCAACCCACTGCTTGGGACATAAATTCCACCCAACCATAGAATTTGTGTTCTAAATATCAACAGTAAGTCACCCCTGATATGGATATAGTAATCCACAAAAGAGGGTGGTCTCTCACTGTACACTCATAGCTCAAATATTCTTGAACCCACTGGTATTATCCTACATCTATCTCGATTTTCCACCAGATCTCTTCCTCTTTACCTATCCAACCCAAGGAATTTACCCCTTCACTGCTATCAATCCCTTGGGAATACCATTTGTTTATAACCAAGAATCCNAAAAACATTGACTGCTTCATTTTGGGAGCTAACAGAGGCCAAGAAGAGAGAGATGTCTTAAGCCTAGGTCTACTACACTTAGGGTCGTTTTTCTCTAGGGTTTTCTGAAAAGGACTTGCTGTAGCAACACCTTGGTTCACCAAACCCTCTAGTTTTGGTTTTATGCTTTATCTTTCAGCTAGCCATTTTTCCATTTAAGTTAAGGAATGAGGAGAGAGAACGAGGCCTTGCCATAGCAACACCAGAGTGAGCCTCTCTCCCCTAGGGTTTTGATTTTGAGGCCTTGCCTTAGAAACACCTCCAAACTTCTCCTTCTAGTCCTTAGACATTTTAATTCTTGTCTCCTTCAACCCTTTCATCCTTCACTATTGACTCCATTTAACCCTAAGTCACTGATCCTAAGACATCATGTGTTGAAATGAACCTCATAAAAACTACTCTCAACACCCTAACCTAACTAACCCTTCCCTAGATCTAACATTCTAACCCTAAATGTTATCGTTTTCTCCTACTATTAACACCTTGGGGCAGAAAACGTTTTGTTTTATAAGCAATTGAAAGGTGAATAAAGGCATTAATTGAATGAAGTGTTGATTGGTTACATTGAATTCCATATTGTTCCAATGTTTATTGGTAAAGTGATATAATTTTCATTGTTATTGATAAACATTGACTTCGTCAACATTTATTTCCAAATTGCTTATATGTGATTCAGATAGTCATCTATTTTTATGAATTACTAACCCATTGAAATAAATTGCATATATTATTTGTTGTTTTTTTGTCCCAGGCAAGTATATCTTTGGGGGTTTTACTTTATTATTGGTTGTTTAGCCAGGAGTGTCTACTCGATGGTGACTTGTGAGGGGGGGAATTTATCTTTGTCTTATTATCCTTTTTTCCTTCTCAAAACCCCAGGTCACCAGGGACGTCTCCCCTGGGCCTTACCACCCTAAAGATAAAGAACCATCCCATTGTGGTGACATTGGGTGGGATTGGTTTATGTTCTGCCAGTTTGACCCTAAAAACTCAAGCCTTTTATCCTTGCTACAAACTGTGTGATAACAATATCAATTCCTTAAAATAAGTTATGACTACTCTTGAAAATATGGCTAGTGCATTATTCAGCCCAAAAGGCATGACTGTTTACTGGTAGGAACCCCATTCTATGGAAAAATTAGTCTTATACATGTCTTCTAGAGTTGTCTTGATCTGATGGTAGCGTAAGAATCCATATGTAAATGGATATGTTTCCTGGCCTCCTACATTCTCTAGGACCTCATCTGTGAAAGGGGTAGGAAAGGGGTCATGTAGGAAAGCATCATTTAGTTTCCTCATATATACACAAATCCTAATCCCCCCTTGTTTATTTTCTTGGACTACCATAGGGATTATCCATTTAGATTCCTCCATTGGTTCTATGATACCAACTTCCAACATTCTGTCAATTTTTGCATTCACTTTCTTCTTATATATTGGATTTAGTCTATAAGGTCTATGTCTGACAGCTTTAGCCTCAGGTTTGAGAGGTATATTAATCTCTCCTAGCTCTCATGTTATTCCTTTCATCTCTATAAAGTTCATGGGGAATATGTCATTGTATTTGCACAATAAATATGTTATTCTTTATATTGTTTGTTCATCCCAGTAGTCTCCAATACTTTCCATTTTGGGATTATTAGTTGTCCCAATGTTGAATTTCTTCACCTTGATTGGCAAAAAAAATACTTCTGAATCCATATATGGACCGTACACCTCCCTTTCCCCTTCATTTTTTGTAATATGAATGTTGCGTGGGTCATCTTCATCTGGTGCTTCTTCTTCCACATGATAGCATGGAAATAGGTCTTTCATTGTCTATCTATTATGTTTTTGGTACTCTGTGATGAGTTCAACCTCTGGTTCATTAATAAATATCACACCTCTTATCTTCTTCAGTGTTGAGTCCATGTTGGGATTCTCATTTTCAAATGAGAAAGTGACTACAAATTTATATTGTAATGTTGTCCATTATGTAGTGCCTCTGTGCATTTCTTGGTCTACATACCAGTTCTCTGGAATTCCTTCCAGTGTATGGATGAAATGATGAGGTCATTCTTCTCATGGTTTCATCCTCCATAGTGTTCTAAACTTATACAAGTGTTATGATGGTGTTCCATGTCCATAATATCTATGCATCTTATTGTTCCCCTGCTTTATGCTGAATCTAATGCGCATTAACTGTTTACATTGGTACCAGTCCTAAATTGTTCCTTTGTGTGCACCCCACCATCTTGTAGGTGTGGCCTTGAGTGTCATGTCTAAGGATAAGATCCTTCGATGTTCTAGTACTTTGTCTTCATATTTTGTTAGAAATTCCTCTAATTCATTTACTCCATGAAAACTGGGAGGTTCTCTTATCTATGTACCCACCCATCTTACTACACGGTCTATTCTTTTGCACCCTTTTGTAGATACTTCATGTAATATTTGATTCCAATTATCCAAACCTGTATCTGAGTCAGAGTCACATGATGTGATACTTCTCTAGCTGAGTACCCCATCTGCAGTTGGGTTAACATAATCTTCTTCACGCGCGTCGGTTCTGTATAGTTGGTTTATTTCCTCCAAGTCCAGACAAGTTGGTTCTACAAACCTTTCTCCTTATGAAGGGTCTAATGGTGCAATGACTCTGTATTCTCCTTAATCAAATAACATATTCCTTTTCTTCAAGTTTATTGTAACCTCATTATCAAATTCCCAATCCAATCCAAGCGATGTTGGATAAGGTGTAGTTCCATATACTATTTCTATCACTTCAAAGTCTGCCTTAATGTGCACTCCATCCAAATCTATTGTCGCACCTTTAAGCCTTCCAATTGGTAAAACTTTGTATTGGTTTGCTAATTTCAGCTGGAAAGGTGAATAGCCTAATGTGGGCTCTCCCATACATTTCCATGTCTTCTTGGGTAAAACATTTACTTCAAAACCTAAATCTAGTATAATATCCCCAATGTTTGCATTTAGTCTGAATTCCCTACTTGTCCTTCTTCTTGAGTGGAGGTGATTTACTATCTTCTTCTCTAATTTCCCATTACCTCTGTGTTACATATTTCTAGAAGATTTTGTAAAATTTTGAAAGATGATAGATCCTTTAACAACTTAACATAGGTTTGCAGAAAAGTTCTTATGTTACTTACTTTCTCTACAGGTTGTGCTTCACTAGTGTGGTCCATTGAGGAGGGAATTTCGTACATTGGTACGTTTTGAGTATGTTTCATGTAGATGCAACATATTGTTTGAGGAACTCTTGTCTTGCATCCTTGAATTTTTATTTTTCTTTACGTACATCAAATGCTTCAATGGTTCAATATTCTTCTTCACCCATTGGTGTTGTGTTGGATCTTGTCTTACTGCGTTAGCTCCTATCTTAGCTCATCCATGCCTGACTATGTTGATGTTCCTCCCATAATCCCTTTGATTCTTCAAAAATCTACTGTACATTCTAATTGTTATGGTTTCTCTTTTCTTGGATCCTCCCCAATAATGTCAAACGATCCTCTATATCATGGTTTGTTGTGCGGCAGTACATGCATGTCACAGGTGGGAGTGGACATTCCCTTGCATAATATCCTATCTGTTGGAAGTTGTGGCACACTACTATACCTATTCCTCATCTAAATACTCCTCTACCTCATCCTCCACCTCTATATCCATCTCGATCTCCTTGTGGTGTGTTTTACTAAGGTACTTGATTATACTGCGCGGGGTTATACTGTGGTTTTGTTGTGTTATACTGAGGCTGTGTTGTGTTATATTATTGTTGCACATTATTATATTAAGGTGGTACCTATTTGAAATGAGGTTAATCTTTCCCTTTCATCATGTATGCTTGCACCCTATAAGTATCTGAAGTTCTTTCCCTCATTAGGTCCATTGTCCTACAATATTTATCATCATGACCCACTGATTTGCAAAAATAGCAGTATGAATTCTTGGGTAATATATAGTACTTATGCATAATTGGACAATGATATGGATCATTCCCATGTGTCTTACAAATATCTCACTATGGTCCTCATATTGGAAAAGGGTTTGGTACTCATGTTTCCATGTACTACGCAAAATTTTGGGCATTCATTCTTGTGGTGTCCTTCTGTCATCTATGTGGTACACCAAACAACTTCTCTTTTCTCTTTTCCCTTATTCCAGTTTAGTGTAAATATGAGGTTATTTAGATCCTCCTTCAGCTCCTCTATTGTTGGATCTATCTTCTAATATTGGTTCTCTTCCAGCTGTAAGGCTGCCCGCAGAGCCTCTGCCTGAGTTTGAAACTTTTGTTGTATCAATGGGTATTTCAAATGTGGTAACAATGAATTCATAAAAAGATTTCTATGTTGCATTTCAATCATGACATACTTCAAATTACCTTTAATACACTTAAACCTATGATCAACTCCAAAACAGACTCACTTGGTCTCTGTCTGATCTCAATCATCTCATTCATGTACTGATCTTTTGAACTAGGATTCTGAAATTCATTTATCAGTAGCTTCTTGACATCTGCAATCATCCTTGTTGTTCCTGGTGGACTGTTTATAGCTAGGCTCATGTACCAGTCCAGTGTGTGGTCTATTATCATGATATCTAACTACACAAGTTGTGTATCCTCATTTGTGATATACCTTGCTTCCTAGATATTCTCACAGATGAACAAATGCTTTTCAGGGTCCTTAGATGTCTCTCCCTGAAATTATGGTAACCTAATGGTGGGATCATGTCCTGCCATATTGAATTGTTATGAACTACTACCTCTGTATGGTGTATATATTTGACTACTACTTCTTGAACTAGCTCCTCTAGTTGTTTCTCCTTGTTTAGATTTGTTTTTGGTTGTCTTTCTTCCACTAAAATTTGGTTGTTTTAATGATGGTGTTCTTGTTGGTGTATTAATCACACATGGGGTTATGGGTTCCACACTGACACTAACATGGATGGGAGTTGTACCTTCTATTCCTGCCCTTGGACCGCCTATCTTCATTTCATATGTTTCATGTATGATTTCCTCAAACTGCTCCATAGCACGAAGATCCTCTACCTCTTCTTCATCATTGGCCAAGCCCTCTCTCTCAGCTATGGCTCTCTTCTTATTATCCATCTTATATTGGTAGGTTTCTCTGATGCGTGTCTTTCCATTTGCTTCCATTATCTTCTTTATTTGTTCCTCATACATCATGATTGGGTCTATGGACTCCTTCTTCTTTCCCTTATTCATCCCTTCCTCTATTTATCCACCTCTTTCCATTGCTTCCTCCCTTCCCCCATGCATGTAGGAAATTTTAGTTGCCTGATTCCATGGTCATTAAACCATTGTTATACAGTAAGATCTTGATTAAAGAATACACAAATATGATATACCTAGCTCTGGTTCCTTTTAGAAACTCTTTCTCTATTGCGTTGTAAGACTTTGCGGTATCTGCTACAAATTATGTGATAAACCCTGCAACAATACTATCTAATTAGAAATCTACTACACACATGAATTTGTTGTTAACATGCTGTAAATGAGTGATCTCCATAGGATTCCACTCGATTTGTCTGATTTGATTTGTAGGGTGGTTGTGTTTTAAACTTAATAGCCACTCCTGCAACACACGCAGGAAATCACAGAAAAACACCTCATGCAGGTCGCTAAACATGTACTTGTCCAGATATTTGTGCAGTGTTATCTTAGGGTTTATGTTATCCTTTTGTGCAAACTCAAGCTCCTTTTTTTTCAACCATCTTTCAATATCCACCTTCATTGGATTCCATCCTCTAAACATTCATTTTTATACCTTCATTATCTAAGAATATTTCACAGATCACATCCACTCAATCATCTATAGTTCCAGCCAGAAGAAAAACCCTTTGTTGGTTATCTATTCCTCTCTTTCTATTCTTATTCTGACCCAGGTTCATATATGATCAGGTTTCCAACAAAACCCTCTATAACTATTGGCCCTCCTAGTAACCCAAAAGGCAACACAGTGCACAGAGTGCACTGTGCAATCTCACCCGAGATAGCTCTATGGGTGACTGCAAAGCTCAGGTGTTTGCAGTCTAGGAAAGAGTGGGGATCTGGGATTATCTTGGATCTTCTTCAAGCCTTGATATGATTATTCTCCCTATTATTCTCTATAATAATTCATATGTTCAACTATGTATGCATTCTAACAAATCTAACTGAATTATTCATTCATCCATTCATAATATAACTAATGATAGAAAGTAAATATGCAATCACAACACACATAACATCTAATTTTACTGTGGTTCATCCCTTCCTGGGCTACATCCACAAAGATCCGACTTCTTAGGATATTTTATTTATATTTGTTGCAAAATATGGTGTTACATGCACTATATATCTGATCATACAATCATTAAAGAGGTTCCCCAACCTCTATGAGGCAGACTAGATCACATCAAGCTCCTCAGCCTGTGATCTAACCCTCAAGATATAGATGCTTTACTCTCCTATCGCTCAACATCTTACTAAAAGGTATCATAATAGTTCTTACAATTCAGAAATATCTTGGAACACTCCTCGAACCCTGACCTAGACCTCCTAGGTTATTATTTATATTAATTTGCAAGCTTCTTAGATGTTACAATCTCTTACCAAAACCTTAACCCTAACATGGTTAGGTCTAACTGTCTTCACGCCTTGCATGCTTTCCTCCTTTGTGTGCGTCTTTTCCTTGCACATTCTTCTTTTCCTGCCAGCTTTTATTCTCCAAAATTGGCCTTACCTTCCAAAAATAGACCTTACCTCAAAATAGGCCTACGCCCAACAGGGACACTCAATCAAAAAATAGAAGGTTCATATACCAATAGAAAATTTTGGAAGTGGGTTGAATTAATAGACATGGGTAATCCTCCCCTTTGGACCCCTCTCTTATACATTCTCTTAGACCCTCCCCTCTTTTTTGGATTAATCATCCCCCATCTCTATCCATGTCCCCCACAACTTGCATCACATTTTATTATTAAAATTCTGAAATACAATTTGCATAAACATCACTTAGTCGTGGCTACATTTCATATCTACATTAAACATTAATTAAATTAGGTATTATATTGGGGATGTTACATTCCCCCTCCCATACAATTGTGTTCCATCCTCGGTGCACACTATGCAACTGGATCTATATTTTCTAGGATTTCAAAAGTTCCACAATATCTTGTTTCCAACTTTGGGAAGCTTCCTAATCTTAGTGAAATTCTCCTCACTTTCACTTTTAAAAATACATGTTCGCCCTCTTTAAATATCTAAAAACTATATTCTTGTCTACATATATGTTTTTCCTGTCCTGGGAAGCCTTTAAACTCTACTTGATCTTTGTCATCTACTCTTCCATTTCCTTCAACAAATCTAGTCCAATAATTCCTCTATTTGTTGGATTATCCCAACTCACTAATGTGTTATACTTCCTACGATACAAGGCTTCAAATGGGTTCATTTTCAATGAGGATTGATACTCATTGTTGTAATAAAATTACACTAAGTGAATATAATCCTCCCACTTTGATGGTTGGTCCATCAAATACATTATGAGCATGTCCTCAATTATTATGTTAGTCCTCTTTGTTTCCCATTTGACTCTGGGTGATATATTTTATTGAGATTTAGATTTGTCCCAAATCCTTTGAACAAACCTTTCCAAAAATTGGATGTAAACTTGGGATCTCTGTCTGAAACAATTGTGTTACTCACCCCATGTAGCTTCACAACTTCTTTCATGTAGATTTATGCAATATTTTTTTCCCTTGTGGTTAGTCTTCAATGGAATAAAATGTGTTTTGCTAGTTAATTTATCCACCACTACCATGATGGAATCATGCTTCTTCACTTTTCTGGGCAGATTTGTAATAAAATCCACTATGAATACCTCCCACTTCCATTCTAGAATGGGAAATGGATGTAATATCCCAACTAGATGTCTATTTTCATTCTTCACTTTCTGACACTCTAGACATTTAACTATGTAATTAGCCACTTATTTATTCATTCTTGGCCAAAATTATTGGCTTCTTACATCTACAATTTATTTTTGATATCATGGGTGTCTAGCATATGGCATATTGTGCATTTATCTCATCACTACATTTTTTAGCTCACTAGAATTTGAGGCATATACCTTGCCTCTATACATGAAAATTTATGTTGAAAATTACTTTGACGTAACGTTTCTTTTATTTTTAAATAATGTTGATCTGAATTTGTTTCTTCAATAATTGTATCCTTCAAATCAGTCATATACATGCTAATGGATACAATATGCATCTCATGTGCTCTCATGTTGAGTGCATCCACCACTTGATTCTATTTTCCTTTAATGTGCTTAATTTCAAATTCATATTCACTCAAAAATTCAAGCCATCTAGTTTGTCTAGCATTTAATGTTGGCTGGCCAAAAAAAAATTCAAACCACAGTTGTTTGTCCTTAGCTCAAATTTCTTACCCATGAGGTAATGTCTCTACATTTTTAATGTATGAATAATAGTTTCTAGTTATATATTATGGGTAGCATAATTCCTCTCATGCTCCTTTAATTTTATGGACTCATAGCATACCACATGATCTTTTTGTGTGAAGACTACATAGAGCCCTTCCTTGCATGCATCAGTGCACACAACAAAGTATTTATCTATATCTACAATATTCAAAATTGACGCACCTGTCAAACTATCTTTCAGTTGTTGAAATATCTCTTCACACTTGAAATTCCATTCAAATTTAACTCATTTATTTTGCAAAGAAGTGAGTCTTGCAATATTTGAGAATCCTTTTACGAATCTTCGATAATAACCTGCAAGACCCATGAATGATATGACCTCTGTAACATTTCTTGGTACTGGCCATCATTTAATGGCCTATATCTTCTCAGGATCAACTGCTATCCCATCTGTTGAAATAATATGCCCCAAGTTGTGAATCTTCCTTTGATAAAATATGCACTTAATTAGTTTGGAATAAAAAGTATGGTCTCTTAAAACTTTTAACACCATTCTTAAATGTTTCTCATGTTCCTCTTCTAACTTAGAGTAGATGAGTATATAATCTAGGAACGGAATTGAAAACTTGTCCAAGTATTCCCTAAACACTCCATTCATCAGGAATATGACAATTGTCGATGCATTTGATAGCTCAAATGGCACTACCATGAATTCATAATTCCCATATCTTGTCCTGAATGTTGTCTTGTTGATATCCTCTTTCTTTATCCTCACTTGATGATAATCTAATATCAAGTCAATTTTGAAAACTATTCTTGCACCTCTAAGTTGATCAAACAGATCATGAATCATTGACAAAGGACGCTTGTTCTTTATGGTGACCTTATTCAGTTGTCTAAAATCAATACACATCCTTAAGGTTCCATATTTCTTCTTTACGAATTACATTGGGGCACCCTAAGGCGACACACTTGGGAATATATATTCCTTATTTAATATCTCTTCAATTTGCATCTGCAAATCCTTCAACTTTGGTTTTCCCATTTTGTAAGGTGTCTTGGACAATAGGGTAGCTCCTGGCACCAAATCAATAAAAAAATAAAGGTCTCTCTTTGGTGGTAGTCTGGGAATTTTTCCAAAAACATCTTCAAAATCCCTTAAGACCAAATGGTCTTCAATGCTTGGCATTTTACCTTTAGCTTCATCTTCCATATGGGATATAAAAATCTGACATCCCTTCCTAAAACTCTTTTTCAACTGCATATAAGCTAAAATTTCTCTAACAATTAAAGCTCTTAGAATGCCTTGAACCTTGTCTTGCTTCCCTTTTTCATCAATACAACTGATTTTCTTGTTGTAACATTCTAAGAAAGCATGGTGTTTTTCCTACCAATCTATTCCAATTAGACAATCATATGAACCCAATGGTATGATGTTCACATATACCTTTGTGTTGAGTCCATTCATGTCTATCGAACAATATTTAACTAGCTCATTAATTTTCCTCTTAGCCCATGTGGCTAATTGAACTAACCAAGATTTCTTATGCTTACTCCTTTGCAAGTGAAATATTTCAACAATGTTATCATTTATGTAACTATGGTTTTCTCCAAAATCAATTAAAATTTCTATGGGATGGTTATCAATCTTACCTTCTACTTCGATCATGGGGGATTGATATTATGCATGTTTTTTGTCCAAGGTTGCATAAATCCTTGGCATATTGCGTCCCATATATTCCATTTTTTCATCCTCCTGAATGTTGTGGACAATCCTCATTCTTTCTCCTTTGTGAGGGAAGTCCCTATATAAGTGATTTCCCTCACATCCCCAACATTGTATAGGTTCTTTCCTTAGGATATTCCCAAATAAATTTGTAGTCCTATGCTTATTTTGGGTTGATTGACCTTGTTGATTTTATTGGTAGTTGTTCTTTAAAAATGGTGGCTTAAAAACTTTCTGCCTTTTATCCTTTTTACCCTTCATCTCATCATTCCAAGCTTTTTGGAAAACTAACCTTCCTCTACTTTGCTCATAAATATGTTTTTCTCTCCATATGGCCTCCTCCAAAGTTATAGGGTTATAATATTGTCTCTTTTCACTTTATAAGGAGGGTAAACTACTTAGAAAACTTTGGATTTTGACCTTTTCATCCTTTATGAAGTCCACATACTTCAGTAATTCAAAGAACCTCTTCTCATATTCATCCATTGTCGTGCTTCCAAACTTGAGATCGAAGAACTCTTTCATCTTCTTTTTATAGTAATGCTCATACAAATATTTCTCTTGGAAATATCCTTTGAACTGCCTCCATGAGATCATCTTTCCATCAAGATTCTTGTCTCTTGCTTAAGCTAATCCCACCACATAGTTTCTTTTCCTTGCAAGTGGTAGGTTTCAATTCTAGATTCTACCCTTGAAGGGTAATCATGCAACTGGAAATATTTCTTCATTTCCAACAGTCATACCTCAACCTCTTCTCCTTTCCTATGCTCACCATTTGAAGTTAGTGGATTTATTTTTCTAATTTCACCTTGCAAGATGTATGCCTTAGGCCTTCTTCTTTATCTTCTGACAGGAGACATAGTTGGCATGATCCCTAGCCCTGGACTTGCATGAGTTCTTCTGGTGGAATTCCTTAGAGAATGGTGGCTCTTGATCATGCTTCTTGATTTCCTATCATTCTCATGATGATTCCTTTTGCTATGGGTTCTGGATGTTGTCACTTGTATAGCACTAGCATCTTGCTTGGTGCCAAAATTTTTGTTAACTTTCCTATGCAACATATTCAAAATCTAAAATATATCTTCCTAAGACTTCACAATCCTTTCATTATATGCCCTATATCTCTGCACTTCTTTCTGCAAATTTCTCATAGTTACAACCCCATGCCTACCTCTTCTTCCATTAAAATTTTCCTCAACGTTTCCCATGCTAACATGCAAACCTATTGACTCCTCTTCATGGATGTAATATCCATGGGAATATTCTATAACTTCATTCCTCATACAAGAACCAAAAAAAAAATATTGTACCTCTAATTCTACAAGAAATGTGCATGTAATAACTATTGTTAGCACATGCATATTATAAAACATTTCATTAATTAGAATACAAGTTATTATTCATATCAATTTATGAATAAAACAATGAACCAATTCAAAATCTAAATCCTTAGACACATTTTTCTCTGAAACAAATCTCCAACGATTGTACTCATGCCTCATTCTGAGTTCTAAGCGAAAAGTTACAACATTCACAAGTTGCAATTTCCACTCACTTATTGTCATAGAATTTACTCTATTACTTTATGATAAAATTTGAATGCCCAATTTGAACTTACGAGTGTATATATTTATTCTAATCCTAAATACATTTCCAGTGACTATTCATTTTCTCAAATCCAAGTTCAAAGCTTAAACTTATGGTCTGAGGAAGTTTAGAATATTTTCTCATTTTATTCTTGTATGCTACTTGTGTCTTCTTTCTCTTCCTGCATATTTTACATACCCGGATTCCAAATATGGCTCCATGACTGTCTTTTTTGGTTCATAATGTTTCCATAGACTACTCATGTGCCTCAAATGGACTTTTTCTCAAGGAGTTATGCCCTATGGACGTAGAATGGCCCTGAAATTTTACCTTAATTGTTTCATTTGTAACTTTCTCATACGATATTTATTTTGTGTATAGAGTCATTCGAAAGATCGATCCTACTTATTTTATTTAAGATATAGAGACAAGGTATACCAAGGGTACAAGGCACACCTTGTTCTCGTAAAAATTAATTGCTTAAAAATGTCGTTTAGGGCCTCAAAATCACCCTGCAAGTTAACACCTTCAAAAATTTGAAAATTTCATAGAAAATTGATTATTTTGTTGTTATATTAGCCTTTTAATCTAAGTTGTTTATTTCAAAATTGGGTGAAATATTAGTCGTTAATTTGAACTATGTCGTTGATTGGAAATCAACGTTTTCCTTTGGGCGCATATAACACCCTACCAAAACAATTAACCCAACCATCAGTCATTAGCCCTTTTATTTAGCGACCGACTTGAAAGACATCAGTAAAACCAACTCATATGACCATCGATAATTTCTATGGGAAGAATGAAACACTTTACCAATCCATCCAACCTGGTCATCAACCATCACTCATTGCTTGACTAACGTGGTAATTGTTGACATGGCCTGACAAGTGGATGTTGATGTGGCATGAAACATCATCATGAGGTGTCAATTTGTCTCACGTGGATGATACCATGTCATGACACATCATCCTCCTCTTTTCTTCATCGGTGATCAAAATTTTCCCTTGGATGACCCAAAAACCTCACCGAATTGGCTGACCCAATCATTGATCATCAAAAATCGGCGATTCCTCTTGCCAAGAAAAAACCTTGTTAAAATGGTCGACCCGACCATCAGTTCTTGACGATTTCTATTGGTGAACAATAAACTTTGTCAATTTTTCCAACCCAACCATCAACCACCAAAAATTTCTATTAGCCACTGAAACACTTCGCAAATCCATCCAAGCCAACCATTGGCCATCAATGAATTCTCTCGGCCAACTCCAACGCTTAGAAATTTTTGACCAAATCCCACATGAATTTGGACCATCGATCTACCATTCAGAATGATCTTAACCGTTGATATTCTCCAACTTCCAAATGGATGAAAATGAATCCAAACCATCAATCTATCTCATTTTCCTAACTGCTGAAAATGAATTCACTTGTCGACTTGCTAGACCTTGCCAAACTCTGAAAACCTTATAAGTTTTTAAATCTATTCACAATGAATCTAGGTTATTGATCTGGAAATAAAACACGATCTCGATCGTTGATTCATCAAATTTCACCCAACTCTACAACAACCATTAAAACATGAAATTTGACCTTCCAAGTCGAATTTTAACTCTACAACTCTGCAGATTAATACCATTGATCACCACCGAGAGGGTTCTGAGGAAATTTCAAACTAAATGGTTTACAAATTTGGGGATTTCACTCTAAAACTCACTATTTTCCCAAAATCCTCCACAGAACACGTCCTTAACATTGATTTTTTACCAAATTCATGGTTCTTGGCCCATATGGGTCCAATGTTGAACTAGAAGTTTTGATACCAATATGTAACAACCCCCATATGAAGTGAGTATTATTACTATGAAAACAAATACAAAAAAAAATTCTAACTAAATTCTTGTAGCTTACCAACTACGAATTACACACATATTTAAATATTGTATTATATCATTAATTAAATGCATATATGGCATGCTAAAAATGACATGAATGAAGTTTAATAACTCAAAACATCAACATATAAATCCTTTTTAAACACAAAGTGGATGCAGAAAAATTTAACTCATAAATATAACACATACAATGAATAAAACACTTATCTTTTAAAATTGTTATCCAACCCACTGCTTGGGACATAAATTCCACCCAACCATAGAATTTGTGTTCTAAATATCAACAGTAAGTCACCCCTGATATGGATATAGTAATCCACAAAAGAGGGTGGTCTCTCACTGTACACTCATAGCTCAAATATTCTTGAACCCACTGGTATTATCCTACATCTATCTCGATTTTCCACCAGATCTCTTCCTCTTTACCTATCCAACCCAAGGAATTTACCCCTTCACTGCTATCAATCCCTTGGGAATACCATTTGTTTATAACCAAGAATCCATCTATTGGGAAACTCAGGGGAGATCACTGCTAGGAAAACTACCAGGAAAAACAACAACAATCAGTTTTTGTTATAGTGAAACTCACAAAAGAGTTCAGTTTTAAGGCCTAAACACTTGGCTCTTCAATCTTCTACTCCAAACATGCTTCTAAAATGCTCCAACATTCTCCAGAATTCACCCTTGTAACATACCCGCTACCTAAATCAAATTTTTCCAGTCCTTTGTTGGACTCGAACCCTTAAATAACCATGGAGACCCAACGCAAACTGGCTCTTTCTTTCTTCCTCTCCATTCTCATGCGATCGCGGGTCATGATCATGGTCCAATTTGAACGTAGTGCCTATCTGGATTTCATGCCTCGACGCTACAGTAATTTCTAAACGGTCGACTCTACAACCACCGAACCCTGACAGGGCTAGCGATCGGTCAAGGGGGTCGAATCCCTACTGGTTCAGCAATTGGCCAATAGGAACAAACCCCGTCGTGCGTTTAGGTGTAATACAGGTGGCGAGAGGGAAATGCAACATGGTGGTCATCATGACAGGGATGGGCCCCACTTCACACGCCACACTATTTCGGACCCCCCCC
>JZKD02S2106206.1:35034-47849 GCA_000966675.3 Picea glauca
CAATAATGGATTTAGGTGCCTAATTAAACTAGCCACACAGTCCTTTGCCCTTTCTTGTTACCCAAGATTCACAAAGTGGCAAGGGGAGGGAATACGGGGCAAAAGGCGGGGCACGAGTTTGATTACTTTGCAAAGACAAGAAAATTTAACTAGCCTTCATGATATTGCAAGGGTGGCAAAGCCATTCACATGCAAGGTGTGAGCGCAAATAACAAATTGAAATAACTTGAAATAAATTGCAATAAACAAACTAGCCACACAACTTTGCCTTAAGGACAAAGGTGGGCAAAATAAATTGACATTGCAAACTCACAACTATGGCAGAATGTGAAGGACAAGCCTACCGATTTTGTGCCAAGGTGGGTAAAAGAAATCAAATGAAATAAAATAAGTTACACTAGCCACTCAACCTTCTCTTTGTGGGAGAAGTGGGGCAAACAAATTAAGCAAAAATACAAAACTAATCCAACCAACACGGTATTGCAAGGGTGGCAGAGCCACTCACATGCAAGATGTGGGAAAAGCAAACTAAAGAAATACTTTACAAATTACAAATTATGAAAATGAAAAGAATGCAAGCCCAAGAGACTCTCTTGGGCTGCTTACAATGATTTGGAAAGTAAGAATAGAGAGAAGGTTTTGCAGAGAGGGAAAGGGAAATGAGAAGAAGAAGGACATGAGCAAGGTGAGATGCTTTGCATGTCACAAGACTATCCACTACGCTATTCAGTGTCCGAACAAGAAGGAGAAGAAGCCAGAATTAGAGGTGTCAGCATCAACAAAGATTGCAGAGTTTGATGAGAGATATGAGAGGGAGTTCTCTCTCATGACTGGTCCAGTGGGCAGTGGGTGCCTAGCGTTCGAGGACATTGAGTGTGGTTTGTGGACAGTGGAGTTTCCCGACATATGACAGGGATGAGTTTAGTGTTCCTGAGTCTTTCAGAAATAGGCTCAGACTGTTGTGTGGGTGTTGGTACCGGCCCACAACTTACAGTGAAGTGGGTTGGAAGTGTTAGATTCCAGCTAGAGTCAAGAGGATTTCTGGAGGTTGCCGGAGTATTGTATGTTCCAGAGATGATGGTTAACTTACTCTCAGTGTCAGCTCTGGAGGTTGATCAATTTGGAGTGGCATTCTACTGTGGCCGGGTATTTCTATATCCAGAGGGAGCTACTCCAAACACAACAGTGATGCTTTGTGTCGAGTATGAGAGGCTGTATAGGTTGTTGGGTCGACCTGTGTTGGGGTCCAATGGATATCTGGATTCAGATTTTGTGTTGGAGAGTGGGCAGGTTGCATGGGAGAGAGAGTTGATATCGGGGACTCAGTCCTCTTTCGGGACTCTCAGAGGACTCAACAGGCATGAGTCGACACAGATGGATGCTCAGGAGAGTGTGCAGTCTCCTAGGAGCATGTCTTCAGTCTCTGGAAAAACAGAGGTAGCAACAGAGGCTTCCAGTGTAGTGGGAGTAGTGGCTTCTTTTTCAGAGGGAGCAAAGACTTTTAGCACAGGACGAGCATCTATGGCAACTGATGAGTTGAAGACAGATTCTGGTGGTGATACCAAAAGTACCTCTCTCGCTAAGAGGGAGTGCTAGAATTGGTAGCTCGGAGGTACTTTTGCATAGGCGACGCCCATCATGCGGAAGTGATTGAGCACATTTCTCCCTAGTGACTTTATAATGTGTTTTTATAAAGTAACTTTATAAAGTGATTTTATAAAGTTGGGTCTTTTAATTTTTAAATGTAAAAGTGACTTTACGATGTTATGGGTCACTTTAGTGACTTAAGTGACCTCAACGAATGATTAAGTCGTGACCATTGATCTCAAGGGAAAGTGAAGAGTCACTCAAGGGAGATCAAGGGTTAGCAAAGTTACATTTCAAAATTGCTTAAAGGCAACTCATGAGGGAGAGAGAGGGCGCACATCTTGAGGAGAGATCGGAGGGAAGGTGAAGGGTCACGTTTTCCAAGAGAGGTTTCTTAGCTTGGAGGGAAGGGCAACAACAAGGGAGATTGGCATACATCCCTAGGAGAGGGATTGGCATGCATCTCTAGAGATATTGCAACATTAAATACTGTCCGTACAACTGCTACAGGAAGGGATGTTCAGCGAGAGAAAGGAACAGAATTCGAGGCAATCAACTCTATTAGAGTTTGGCACGAATTCCAAGACAATTTTGTTGGAGTATTCCATACAACAAGATATTGTATTGTACAACAGCTCCCTGGCACGAATTTCTAGGAGTTTTGTGGTTGATTGCTGACTGTACTGGGATGTACAGGCCATACAACCAAGGCATTCTGTTCAGAACACAGTTTGGAACTGTTTTCTAGAGGGATATTGTGCTGGAGTGTGAGATAAGTCTGTGTATTTCATGCTGACATAATTGCTGTTGTAAATCTCTGATTTTCCCTAGAGTTGAATAAGAAATTACTCCTTAAGCTGTCATTTATTTTCTATGTATTCTTCATGGTGCATTGCCCATAATTTATGGTGCCAAATGTGTTATTTTGTCTGTTGTTATAAATTATTTCCGCTGCTGATTTAGTTTCAGATCTATGTCATTCAGTGTTTCTGCTCATTAAGTACCGTTCAGAATTGGGTTTATTGCTTTACTATTGAAGCTTAATAGGAGGTTGAAATCTGACGTATGACATAGTGTATTTCTAAGCTATATTTTCAACATAGGATGCTTCCTTGAGCTCCTTGTGGCCAAAAATGGGTTGCACCTCCCCTTGAACTGGCAAAAACCTACAAAAAACAAGAAGTAATGCTTGCTGAAAATTGCTAAAAACCACTAAAAATGAGTTAGTTTTGGGTTAGTATATAAACAAAAAATTTACAAAATATGAACTTGTAAATTGATTTGAAGGGAAGATTTAAATGATTATATAAGTGCAGAAAATAAGTAAATCAGAGCTGAAAATAATATCAGAAATTTAGATGAGGTGAAATGAAGCTTTTGGAGTCAACTCCTCCAAGCTTTGAACAACTTGCAAACCTGTAAAATCTTTGCTACACAATGAGGCAAGAAGATGTGATCTCCTAGATGGTCTACAAAATACTTTGCAAACACAAAGAGAAACAACCCACATAAACCTATAGCAATACTACTACAAGTTTATCCCCAGCAAAATACTTTGCTTGGGGTTCTTCAAGTAAAACAATGTAAGCAATAGATTAGACATAAATTCACAATATTACTTCAAGCATAGGAAAACAAATGAGAGCAGCCAAAGAGCACCAAGAATACACCAAGAGAATACTAAGAGTTCCTCCAAAGCTTCACTTCTATTAATCAAAAGAGTGGCTGCACTATGGCAACAATATTACAAGAGAGAAAATGGGGGAAGAGCAAGAGAGAATGGGGAGAACAATGGGCAGCATGGAGTTGCTCTGAAATTAGATGTCAAAATGAGTAGAGGAGCCTTTCTTTTGAGGGAGGGCAGGAAGAGAGACCCCCCTTGCATGCATTACAAGTGTCACTCCAAAAGAGGGAAACTCACTCAAGGGGGAGGGGCACACCATGAGAGAGGGGGAACTCCCACTAGGAGAGGAAACTCAAAAATGGGGGAAGAAACTCCCTCTCCTAAGTTTAAAACTTTCTCTAATGCTCCAAGGGGTCACCCAAGGTGTGGAATGGGCCCTCCATGTGGTCCCCATCACCAAATGGCCAATCCAATGGAGATGGTGATCCCTACAAGAGAGAAATTCGCCCCCCTCTTTAAAGTTAAGTTGTATGAGAGGTGAGAAAGGGGGAATTTGATTTATTTGACCCCTTATTACATAGAAATGACTTAGGAAACAACTTTCCCCCCTTTTCTCATGTTTTGCAACTTTTGGCAAAATTAGACATTTTTAATTTAGCCAATTATTTGTTGATTTTGACTGACTTGGACTCCTCATGGACATTGACCTAGCAAAACTTGTTCAATTGAGTTGAAACTTGGTCCAAGGGTGTAGGGGGTCATAATCCATTTGATTTGAGTACCCATACCCCTATACAAAATCCCCAAGGACCAGATTTTTACATTTTACATAAAAAATAATTAAAATTTCCAATTTATGGAAAATTTTGATTATTAAAAAATCCTATCAAAAGTTAACGGAATTCCGCAAGACTCTAGGAGATGTATAACATGGTCATTTACAACACTTCAAACCTTAGTCACCTCTTGGGCTCTGTTATCGCGCAGTTTGTAGCAAAGATAAAAGGCTAAAGATGAAGAGTCAAACTGGCGTAACTGGAACCAATCCCACCCAATGTCACCACAATGGGATGGTTCTTTCTCTTTAGGGAGGTAGGGCCCAGGGGAGACGTCCCCGATGACCTGGGGTTTTGAGAAGGCAAAAGATTATAGGATAAAGGTAAGTTCCCCCCCTCACAAGTCACCACCGAGCAGATAGTCTGGCTAAACAACCAATAATAAAGTATAACCAAAGAAAAAGAGATACACCTGCCTGAGACAAAGCAACAAGAAAACTTGATATATGCAAGATGCTCACTTGTTTAGTACTTCATGTAAATCAATGACTATCTGATACACATATAAGCAATTTGGTGATAAATATTGACGAAGTCAATGTTTATAAAATAACAATGATAAATATGTCACTTCTTCAATAAATGTCAGAACGATGTGGCATTCAATGCAACAAATCAACACTTTATTCAATCAATGCCTTTAATCAACCATTCAATTGCTTATTAAGAAAAAAGTTAGCTGCACCAATGATATTATAACTAGAGATGACGGTAGCAATAGGTTAGTTAGGTTAGTTCCTAAGCTAGGGTTTGATTCAAGGTTTTGAGAATTGTTGTGATCAAGTTCACTTCAAAATAAGAGGTCTTTAGATTAGTGCCTTAGGGTTAATGGAGTCAAAAGTGAAGGACGCAGGAGCTAAAGGATCAAATGTAGTACGACTAAGGACTAGAGGGAGAAGCTTTGAGGTGTTGCTAAAGCAAGGCCTCAAAGTCAAAACCCTAGGGGAGAGAGGCTCACCTTGGTGTAGGGGAACTAGGCCTCGGTGCTCTCTCCTCCTTCCTTAACTCAATGGCAAAGACGACTAGCAGAGAAAATAGCATGAAACCAAGACAAGAGGGTTTGGGAGGCAACGTGTTGCTACAACAAGGCTTCACCTTCAAACCCTAGGGGAAAAACGACTCTCAAGGTGTAGGGGAACTAGGCCTTGGGACGTCTTCTCCTTCTTAGCTCAGAAAAGGAAACAACTAGCGAAATGAAGAGAAAAGAAGAGTGTAGCTATGGCTAGGCTCTCCCCTTTTCAAACAATGGTTGAAAAATCTCTTAATGGGGACATGAGACAAGGACCAATGATGTGTGCTTGTCACCTAGGGTTTATTCAGCAAATTTATAATACCATATGAAAGAAATAACAATACAACCATTCAATCAAGAAGTTTTGCAGAAATTCACTTACATATCACCAAGACAAGCATAGCAAACCCTAGTTGTAACACCTTCCACCAATAGAAATGCCAAAATATGCCAAGAAAGTCTTCATTCAACAAATGCACCTCACAATTTCAGCCAATAACCCAAGAGAGGGTGCAAATTTTAGACCTCACTAACGAGTGAGTCAGAGATGATGAAAAAATGAAGGTGAAAATCCTTCATTTATACAGTACCATGACCTAAATTTACATTTTAGGTCATGGAAAAGGCCGACAAGGCCAAAACACTAAATCATACCGTTTTTACATTAAAATGTCAAATTAAAACCCTAATCAAGTTGAAAAGAGACGTCAAGCCCCTCTAAGGGAGACGTCAGCGCCTTCTAGGGAAAATGGAGCATCCTGGAGCAAAACGTTAGCCCTTCTTGAGCCTCTCCAACCTGCCACAAGTGCCAATACTGCCCAGTCTACCTCCCAAGACGTCCATAAGGCTGGATGACATCATGGTCATCATGGGTGACGTCCTAGGCCTTCCAAGGCCAACGTCCCACTGGAAAAGGGTCAATCCCCCTAGGTCAAGCTCTGCCAGGGTGCCTCTGGTGGAACGTCCTCCTCTTCTTCGGTGCAAAGCCCCTGATCCATCTCTATCTTGTCTCTGCCCCTTGATGGGGTCTGAACATCCATCTGATGGGCTCTTCAGCCCCATGGAGGTTCGAACTGATCATCTCCCGATGTGTACCAGTCCAAAATGGTACCTGTCTGTCGGGCATGATCCTGCACATCAACAACTACGCCCTCCATGGGCTCATCAGTCACAGGATCATAGCAATGTCAATCACATCTCATCATCAATATTATTAAACATGTGCATAAAATCCCTAATACATCAGTTAAAAGCTCAAAGACATTACACAAGCTTGCAATACAAGTTTGGAGAAAAAGACAAGGCGTCCTATTGGGCTAGTGTCCACTGGAAAAGGAAAGTTCCTGGAAGAGACCTCATCCAAGCCATGTAAGTGGGTGATGTGGTCAGGGGATGTCCAAGCAGGTGGGTGCATGAGGGCCAAGGATTCAAAAAATGTTACCTGTGGGTGCCTTTATAGAAGGCGAGCTGTATCTGTCCTGGATGCATTTTTTCCAAGCCCATTCTATTCCTTTTATTCTTTTATTGCCTTTTTTCTTCAAGAGCTAATCAGGGGACATTGCCCTGGCGTGGTGACCAGTGGTGACAGCATTACCCATAAGTACTTTCACATAAATGAGAAGGCTGGCTCGTGATGAGACCCCCTTTCCCTTGGCCATGCAACCAAGAGTCATTACCCTGGCGTGGTAACCAACTGGTGGTAATGTCATACTGCTAGGTACCCATGAACCTAATAGGCTGGCTCGTGATGAGACCCCCTATCCTCTAATCAGGGCTTGTCTTATTATTTTTCCGGGTCCCTCTTGTTTTTTGCTGAGAAGCCTTTTATTGCTTTCTTGGGGATCCCTGGGCGAAGCATCTCGAGGTTTTATTCTTAGGTTTTTATCTTTTACGAGCTTGCTTTTACCTTCTGGGCCTTTAGCTCCTTCTTCCCACGAGGTAAGGTGCAATCCTGTAAATAGGTTAACCCACTGCCCAGACAAGTGGAATGGGATAAGTGAGCGAGAAGTAAGATGAAAAAAGTGGTGCTGTGAAGGTAGTGGACAATGGCTTTTCAGAAATCCCCTCCAGTGGAAAACCAAAACCTACAGACACATGCTTACTAGGGCATCCTATCAATCTCCCCAGACATGGTCAAGTGGGCAAGCGTAAGATCCAAGTAGTTGTTAGAAATAAAAGGAATCAAATGCACATATTCAAGGGTTTTGATGATCAAAGTGACACATACCATGATACCTGGACTAATTACCTCATGGAGCAAAAACCATCTCTGACACAGAACCAAGCCGATGGTGATGGATGCTGCTGCTGCTGACAAGATAAAGACGCTGGAAGAAAGAAAAGGTGGGCCCTCTAGGGCCATGCTAAAGTCAATCCTTCTCTCAGTACTCCATGTCTAAGACCTGTGGGCCTCGAGACATGATCTCCTAGTTATCCCTAAAACTGGGGGATAACAAGCTCGATCATTAGAACGCCTTTCACCACTCAGGAGGATTATTTGAGTGAAAAACTCAAGGATAATTAAAATTGCCGGTAAGCAAGATTAGTTACCTGAGAAAAAAAAACACTCGATGAAAGGACTTCCCTAATGATAACGTCCTAGGCAACAAAATAAAAATTGACCCATGCTAACATATTACATTATTATCCCACACACGGGAGTAGACATTTCGTGTACAAAGAAAGAAGTTCTGGGGGCATAACTGCCCTGCTGAGCCATAAGTCTTCAAACATGTTGTACCACAAGGTACATATCTTCATGGTCCATGACGTTGATACCTAGTTGAAATAGGTGGTCAATAGGCTGTAGCAAACAATTGCTACATCAACAAGATTCAACCACCAAAAATCACAAGTAAACCACCCGAATGATGCACAATGATTAGTAGATAATTATGACATCTTTCTAGCAAATTCTGACAGTTGAAAAGTGAGTAAAAGAAAGAGTTTTAAATGAGTTTGTTGTAGCCCTAATGGCTGTAGCATAAAGTTATAACATCAATAAGATGTACTTGGCTAAGCTAGAGGCCCTAGTGGCTCAAGCAATCCTAAAGCATGTAAATTTGATTTCACTTTAGACAATTGAAATATCTCAACAAAACACGTTATCCAATGCAACTATTTTGTTTCTCCATTGCAATTTTTAGATTAGTGCTCTGAATCTATTGGGTAAATGGAGTCTTGGTTACAAGAGTTAGATCCACAATATCTCTAGGGGTGTAAGCCCTTTTACTCCCTAGAGCATGCAAAACCAGCAAAGGTAAGTCTAGGAGGTTGTAAGCCCTTTTACTCCTCCTAACAACCTTGTAAAAATGACTTATCAAATTGCAAATAAAATGGACCTTGGTGGAGGGTGTATGCCCTTATACTCCTCCAAGGGTTTTAGACAAGTGTAGCATGAAACAAAAAGAAAATACCAACAAAGTGCAGGAATTTCCTTACCAATTTCACAAGATAGCAAGACCAAACCCTAGTTTACCGAGATAATTCCAGCAACATGCAATAGAACAAGCCTCCAAGAGGTGCGCACCACCTTATCTCCACAATACACCATAACAAGCATCCAAAAATGTTGCACAAGAGAGAGATAGTCCAGATGCCCAAAGAGGGCGAAAATTTCAGCCAAGTCTCTCACTCAAGAGAGAGTGAATTATGTTAAAAATGAAATGAATTTGATCCTTATTTATACAAAACCTCGAAAAAGTGTTTGTCCACATTTCGTTAGGGTAAACCACAAAATAAGGGTGACATCAACCCCTTTTAGGGTGACGTCTTAACCTGGTATCAAAACTTAACATGGTATCAAAGCCAAGCTGAAGAGAGCACCTTTCACTGGAGAAGCAAAAACGTCATTGTTGCTGTACAAGAAAATTAGGGCTTTTTGTTGGAGGAAATTTTTCCTAAAAACCATCTAGAAAAGTGCGCCCTACCCTACTGAATCTTTTGGTAGCTTGAGCGCACCTTTTCAGTGGACAGATCCTTCGGAAAGTCAAACCCTAGTTTTGACTGGTACCAAAAAGGCAGAAGTACCAGAAAACCAGAAAAACCAAGAAACCAGAACCAGTACTAGAAGTACCAGTCCAGATATCCACAGGTTAAGTTTCAAGGGGAAAAACTTGAAATTTTTGAAATCTAACAACTCCAACAAACTCGCATCAGACCAGTGCATCTAGTCCCTGGATCAGAATTTCAAAATTTGAAGTTTGAAAAATTAGGGTTTTCTCATAAAACCCTAAGTTGCAGTTTCAAAATTAGTTGCAGTATCAGTTGAAGTATCAGTTGCAGTACTAGTTGCAGTCACCCTTGAAGTTTTTAAAGAGTTGGTAATTATTACCGCTGCTACCAGATGGTGCCACTACTATTAGAGGTATGTACTCACATATGTTTAAACTGTTAAGATTTAAAGGGTATTTGCAGGGGAAGGGATCTCTTGCCATAGATCCAGAAGGATCTCAAATCCAACACATTTAGAGGAATACTGCAACCCATGTTTGATTATTCTGATATGCATCTATTTGTTATGACATTATTTTGATCTAGGTTGCATGTTGAAGCTATGACCATCATAGTAAACTTTGGTCAAAATTAAAGTCAAGGTATTAGATTGATTAAAGTCGAGATCATAGTTTATTCTCTAACCTAGCCTTCTGTCAAGATAACATATTGTCTTAGAACATAAGACAGGTTGAAGAAAGCACTTGTCATCTTGAGTGAAGGAGACTTGGAAGAAAAGCAACACACTCATTCTTGAGAACAAGACTCCAGGTTCCAGGTTCCAGGTTTGATTAATTAAGTTGATAAGATTCAAAGTTGCACATGACAAGTTGATAACTACCCTATTACAAGTAAACACTATAGTTGAGGTAGCAGTCTTTGAAAAGTATTATACTTGGTATCATGTGAGCATATTGAGATAAATGCTTAATGTAATCATTTACCAAATACAACTAACATCTCCTCTAGGAGAAACTTTTTGTGTTGGTTCCAGGCTACCATGGAGGAATGTTTGATCATAACACTAGAAGAGTGATTGATCTCATTTCGTATTGTGTTTCTTACTTTTGATCCTTGTTTCAGGCAGGTCACAAGTGATAGCCCTAAAGGAGCTACGGTGATGACTATTCGTGCTATTGTTTTATTACTATTATCAAAAGAGTATTATTCTTGCTTGTTGTTTTGTTAACCTTGTTTCAGGTCACAGGTGATAACCTTGAGGAAGCTATAGTGAAGGTTGTAGAAGGCAACAAATTAGATGAGACATGAAGCAGACTACCCAAGTCGTGTACATGACGATATACATCCATGTACCAAAGAAGATGAAGAAGAAGCTATTTTTGAGATCCAGAGTATCTCATATGGAGATTGATTGTAAGGAGTAGAAGGCTCCAAAGATGACCAAACATTAGAACAAGAACTCACAAAAGACTTGGTCAAAGGATAATGAAGCCACCTTGACGGGAAACATAACTCATTTGAAGTCTGACTCAGCCTTTCATATTTAGACTTGGTATTCAACACCAAGTATACCCCATAAGAGATGATGAAGTCCTTGTAGACTCAGAAGAAATCGAGAGTAAGCCTGATCTCATAAAGGATCAAATGAAGAGACAACTTCCAGGACTGGGATATAGATGCCATGAGAAGACTAGATCATAGCTTCAGAATCTTCTAGGAGATATGAAATCTCCTGGGAAGATTCCCTTGCTTCATTGGCAGAGAAGGAAGCCAATCAGAAAGACTAGGATCTGGATTTTTCCATGAGACTAGAAGAGAAGTCAGTATTGATTTCCAAGATTGATCTAACAGATCCAGCATGTTGCAGATGTACAAAGCCTGATGTGTGTCCAGAGGATTCTCTCAGCAAGAGGGAGAAGACTATGATAAGACACTTACTCCAGTAATTGAAGAAATAGTTCCAACATTCATGAAGACAACCAGAACAACCATGATTCATATATAGTATGAGATGCAGGGGGAGCAATCCCCATATTTAAAATTGAGTGGCAGTCGGTGCAGTACATTAGTTTGGGTCATGGAGACATGACTACAATAAAAGATAGAGTTACCTCCATGAAAGAAGAAGAGCTACCTTCGGTATCAGTTATTGAGGCACTGTCAGTTTCAGATGAAGTTGTTGCCATGATGGATTAGAGGAGTTACTCTCAGATTTCAGCAGTCACAGTGAGAATGGAGCAACCATTCTCAGCTTCAGAGCAGTTGCAGGTGCAGAGTCCTAGTTCCAGAAGGAACAGTTGCAGAAAGAGGAGAGGACATACTCTCAGGCAATGAGATAGATAGTGCTTTGCAGAAAGCACATAGAGCTAGCACATGACTATGCAGATTGAGTTGCAGCTGAGCAAGTGTACCAGATTGGTACAAAGTGATGTGAAAATTTGATTTGAAGTTGAAGACAGAAAGACTCATGTCTGCAAAGTGAAGCAATCTCCAAAAGCTTGGTGTGGTAGGATTGATAGTTTTCTGAAGAGTTAGGGCTTTACCAAGAGTAAAACTGATTCTAACCTTTACTTCAAGGTTATGAATGATAAGGCAGTTATATTGTTGCTACTATATGTAGATGATGTATTCTTGACAAGATGAAGAAAAGCTCATCACAGATTGCAGAAGAAGCTCGCTACAGAGTTTGATGAAAGACCTAATGCATTATCTCTTAGGTCTTGAAGTTTGGCAAAGCTCAGAGAAGATCTTCCTTAACCAAGGGAAGTATGCGGTTGAAATATTGAAGAGGTTTGCTATGTTGGAGTGTAAATCCATGAACACACCCATGGAAACAAAGTTGAAGCTCCTGGTAGATACTTCGTCAGAATTGGTTGATGCTACTCAATACAGACAGATCATTGGTTCGTTGATGTATCTAACGAATACCGGGCCGGATATATGTTTTGCTATGAACACCTTTGAGTCAGTATCTGGTAGAGCCCAGACGTGTTCACCTTGTAGCTGCAAAACATGTGATGAGATACCTTAAGGGTACGTTGAAATATGGTCTCTGTTATAATGGAGATTATGAAATATACCCAAAGTTCAATTACAAAATTACAATATAATCTACAAAATGAAATATAACATAAATTGCTTACACAATGAATTAAACAATGAAATAACTTAGCTTTAAACAACCATTTCCAAAATGAAAGAATACATTCAACACCATAAACAGTGATACATCAACTCATAAAGATATGCACAATGAAAGAGATAGCATGGAATTGAAAATGCTTGGAAAGTTAACAACTTGAAAAGTAAATTGCTTTGAAAGTAAGGTTGCACAACTTGAAAAGTAAATTGCTTTGAAAGTAAAGATGCACAACTTGAAAAGTAAATTGCTTTCAAAGTAAAGTTGCACAACGTGAAAAGTAAATTGCTTTGAAAGTAAAGTTGCTCAACTTGAAAAGAAAGATAAATGAAAATGAAAGCGCAAATGTAGTGAATGTAGTGTGTAGGTAAATTTTAATCAATTTTAAGTCTCTCTTGAATTAAGGGGAGTTAAGGTGTGAGAGATGCAATCCTAGACTATGTGACTACCCCAAATCCTTACTCCTTCAACCAAAAAAAAATGCTGGGCGCTCAAAAAAAAGGACAAACAAGGTCCTTCCCTAGCTCCACAGGTCAAATCCAAAATGCTTGGGTGCTCAACAAGAGGGACACGTAGTGTCGTGAAGACGTCCCCGACTTCAACCTCAAGTAGCCTCCCAAGTCACCCTATTTTGGTGATTGAAAGAATGAAGGGAATGAGTGC
>JZKD02S2106217.1:69006-95896 GCA_000966675.3 Picea glauca
AGTGCATTGATCTCAAAGGGAGTGAAAAAATGTCACTATGAAGAAGTATATACCTGAAGGGATAGGATTGATGGAATTTTTGTGTGCATATAAGAGACAAAGAGGGCCTCCTAGAAAATACTTGCACACATGAAGCCAAATACCTTACATGAAAGTACTAATGAAAAGAAACATGATGGTGCAAATGGTATAAAAAACAGAACTAGTGAGCTCACATACCTGTTTGTTGAACTTTGGTTGGGAAAAATGGCTCCATTGTGAAATTTTTGAGAAAATGAATATATCATACATTTCCATATGTGGTAATTCCATGATTCCGATGACATAAATTTCTTTGAAAATTGAGCTTCTAAGCTCTCGTGTGATCTTGGGGAACTTTGTAACTAGGCCATATAAAAGGGGGTAGAGCCCACAAAGGCACATCATTTGTACTTTGTCGATTTTGTACGTGAGCATGTGGATCCCAAATTTTTTTAGAGATTTATATACATACATAGATGAGTATTTTTTGAGTCTACAATAGCCATGTAAGGGGTTCTATCTCACCCTATCATTTATGCATTTAATTTTTAGGGTAGTGGGTGAATTTAGGCTTGTACAACCTCTTTTTGAAGAGGCATGTACTTTTCGCATGTGATACCATGGAATAATCATGCATGATAGAATGAATTTTAGATGGGATCTCACAAAAATGGTCTATATATTATTGGAACAACCATGGGAAACATTTTCACAATTGTTTTCTCAATATCTGCGCAAAAGTCACAGTTGTTTCATGGATAATTGAGAAAATTTCTCATGCATATGTTCATAGGGAATCCATGAAAATGGCATGACTATTCAGTGAGTAGTCACAGAAAAATCTTATGCACATGTCCTATATTTAGATGTGTAACATGTGTGCCAATTCAGTGGAAATTCATGCAAGAACTTCATGCAACCGTGGGAGGTCAAGTCATGTATATGAAGTGATTGACAAAAATCAACTTGTTTCTTTGGTTTTTATTTTTTGCAGGTATTGAAATTGGGTTATAGTCATGTTGGTGCACTAGCATGAGAGAGACTATGATGACCTATGAACAAAGGTTCGTGGGGTCCCTTTTGTGAAACTCGAGTTGGATGGTTGAGACCTTCTCAAGTATTTTGACTACACCATACTAGGTTCCAATAAGGAGATTTTGGGGTACATTATTGATATGTGGTGGTTAGGACAACCTTCCTTTGAGATGCATGGTTATATGCTTGAGTTCAACAATGAGGTGTACCTCTACTTTGTGACTACGATCCCCTTTAGAGGAGAGATTCTAGATCTCGGGCCTCACATGGTTGGTGTGAGGACTATTCTGTAGCTAGCAATCTAGTAATTATTTGATGATGGGGGTTTCACGAGGGGGTCCATAATGATATCCTCTGTTAGGGACTTCGATACGTAAGTAGTGGCATGCATAGTGGTGAGAATATATGGATCCTTAGGGACCTAGTGGATCACCAATGGACAAATGTTGTTCGGTGAGAAGATGATTCATGGATGATTTTTTCCTAGACCTCTTTGATGAGAGAGGCGATCTTTGCATAGTTGACTCATTGTTGGATGAATAGGGAGGGGGGATTTTCCTTTGGCTTAGTCCTTTGTTGTGTTTTATTCAAGTGGGTAATTCTACTATGCCTACACATGTAACTTTAATCGAGGGGGCCTAGAGAGCCCCGTATGAGGTGATGGTGGGATTTGATCATTTGCGAGGGTGGAGGAGAGGTGAGGAGGAATTGAGGAAATTCAATCCAAGTTACCATCATTGGTTCCAAGTGCCACAAATTATACCATATCTTCGAGATTCCTGTGGTGTGAAACTTGAAAAAATTCTTTTGAATGGCCCTACCACCAGGTGTTTCCTAGGGTATGATGGGTGAGTACTAGTATTTTTTCTACTACATTTATGTTTTTCATTTCTTTCATTACTTATTTCTACGTATTTGACAAATTACTAATGGGTACCTTTTTGCGTGTGTGTAGATGTGGGACTGTGAGGATAAGAGACACCCATGGTGAGGGGTGCCCCTACATTGGAAGTAGGTTAGGAAGAAACAACTCCAGAGGGGATGGGGGTAGTTGGGTGGTGACATGGTCACTACGAACATGAGGCAAGTGTATCCTATCAGAGATGTCTAATAGACCTGCAAGAGGAGGAAGAGGCATGGTAGGTAGAAAATATATGTATGTAGTTGGTGGACCTACAATAGTATTCCAACCTTATGATATGGGGAATTGCAAAGGCTGGGTGAGATGATATCAATGAGGAGATAATTGATTCATGTACCGACATTGTGTTAGAGTGGAACTATCACATTAGTTGGGAAGTAGTGGAAGGTGTCACTACTAGAGGGAAGAGGAGGCCTCCTATAGGAGGAGTCATAGTAGCAGGAGGAGCACCTCCAGTGGGGAGGTATCTATAGCTTCTTCCACCATAGGCACTCTAATAGATTGGATCTATTTTTGTGTGTGGGCATGGCCCACATTTTTATACATGAAATATATTTTTTGATGGTGCATTCCTAGTGAGGGTCGATGTTTTGTATTGATGTACTCTTTTGAAAATTTTACACACACATACACACACAATGTTTTATGAGTCCTTATGTGCTTAATGTGATGGATGTGATTACGATGGCTTGTTTATTTTACATGCTTTATATACCATGATGATAATATAAAACATGCATACACTTATGTGATAAAATAAGAAAAACAATTCTTAGTTTGATAGATGAGAGTCTAGAATTTCATTTGCAATATTGTTAAAAAATTGATTTGCACTTCTAAGAATGTGTATGAATATGATGGATTTAAAATTCCTTGATAAAAGTTTTACTTGTAGGTATTGTATGAATAGGAAGGGACCACAAAAATTGTAAACATTATTTAATTATGATACATTGAACTAAGAATAAAGATACACACTAAGGTGGCAGATCTGGTACTGAGTTGCATCAACCAACAATCTGATCAAGGAAGAATAATTTGTTTGGTTATTCATGGTTGGCCCTAAACATATGTTGCTTGAATGAATTAGTGTGTTTGAGGGTGAAAAAATATCCCAAGACATGGAGGTGATATTACAAGTCCATTGACTAGCATCATTGGTAAAACTTGTGAGATATGTCAGTGAATGATTCATCTGGAAAATTAAGAAATCACAAGTGATTAGGAGCGTTAAAAAATCTAGGTGTAAGGAGAAAAGACTAAGAATCTAATGAAATGTTACGAAACATAAATATATAAATGAGGCTGAGTGAGTGGATACTCAAGGGAAAATTTCTTCATGTACAACTCATTGATGGGGTCCTTGAAAAGGCCACCCTCAGAGTAATAAAGGATGTATGCTCCTCGAGTAAGAAAATTATTGACGATGAAGGGGGCTCGCTAGAGACTCTCAAACTTTCCCAAGCCTAGGGTTTTGTGGGTGATATCATAGGCTAGAAAAAGGTCACCATCATTATAGGAACAAGGGTGAACTTGACAACAAAATGTGGCCTTGGAGCACTTTTTGAATCTCATAGATGATTTTAGGGGCTAAATTTCCATGGTTTTTCCCAAAAAAGGATTTGCCAATTTCCATTTTTTCTAAAAATGATTCGCCAAAATTCCATAGAATAATTGTTTTTTACCTTCAAAATCGCCAAAAGTTTATAGAAACTATATGAAATACTTAGAAATTTGAATATTTTTAAAAAAGTATCGCCAAACATTTTACATTTTTCATATTAAGGATTAGTAAGATTAGCCTAGGTTTCTACATTTTAATATAAATTTCCATCCTTAAAATTATCCCTGTTTTTTATTACTTTGTTATTTTGTAATTAAGTATGCTTTCCAAGGGCACAAGTCAATGTTTGAGAGGTGTGGTATCCAATGAGTTTGACTATTTTCCATAGGATTGGTATCTCACACTCGATGGGTACAACCACTTCCATGCCATGAATGAGGTGGAATAGGGTGAACCCAGTGGTAGTATTGATTGTTGTCAAGTAGGCCCAAAGTACAGAGAAGAGCATGTGGTGCCAATTGGTTTTGTGCTTATTGATTGTATATTGTAGGATGGTTTTGAGGACTTTGTTGACAACCTCATATTAGTCATTTGACTATGAATAGTATGGTAAAGTAAATTCATGGGTGAAGCCGAGAAGGGAGGATAGCTCTCGAAACACATCATTCTCAAAATGTTTTCCATGGTTCGAGACAAGATGTTGGGGAACCCCAAAATGAGTGATGAAGTGATTAAAAAAGAAATGGAAAGTTTTGTCCACCATGTTATTGAATCTTGGCATGTCCTCAACCCACTTGGTGAAATAGTCAATGGACACAATGATGTACTTATGGCCATTGCTAGATGGGGTATATTACGTCATAAAATCAATACCCCACTTCCAGAAGGGACCAACGGTAATGATAGGGTGCAAAGGATTTGAAGGGCTTGGGTTTTGTGAGTGAATACCTGAAACTTCGTACATCACTTGATTTCTTGAATGCAATCATGGAAGAGGGTAGGAAAAAAATAACCGGCATAGATCATTTTGGGGGAAGTGTAAATTATTGAAAAATGTTTTCTACAAGCACCACTATGACAATCATTAAGGACCCATTCATATTACTCAAGAGTTAGACATTATTGAAATATAGTGTTCACTCCATATAGATATAGGATGTATCCTATGAGGATATACCATGGAGCTTGGTGGTGAATTTCTCAGTAATAATATCAAGAGAGATGTGGGATAAATTTTGAGTGTGAATGTAGGTGAGAATATCGATGTACCATGGGTTATCTAATGATATCACAAATAGGTGTTCATCAGGGAAGTTTTCATTCATTAGTGGTTCCTTCATGTCAGATGGGAGGTCAATGATGAATTTAGAGAGGATGAATACCTTATTACTCTCAGGAGTAGTGAGTTATAGATCAATTTCATGAATAATGATGATCCAACAGGTGAAATTACCATTGATAAGTCACTGAATGAGTAAGTATTGCATGGGGTTTGAATTTTCCATGACTTTAGTGGTTCACAACAAAATATAATGGAAAAGTTTCAGGACTGTGTGAAGCAAGGCTAGATATAACTTATCCTTGTGATTGTAATTGAGAGGAGGATCTAATTGATTTTTTCTCACATAGTAAATGATGTGTTCTTGACCAACAACCCCTTGTTGGACTAACACTCATACAACCAATAAATCTAAAGTAGATAGGTATAGTATGTAATCTTGATTGAAGTCACAAGAGTAATTAATGGTGAATTTGAAAGATAATCCTTTAACACATCAAAATATTGTTGAACCTTGTCATCCCATCAAAAAGGAATATCCTTGCATAATAGATGCAAGAACCCATGTGCACAAGTGGCACAGTGAGGAATGATGAATTGCAAGAAGTTGGACTTGCCTTGTAGAATTTGTAGCTTACACAAATTATTTGGAGGGGGTATCTCACTAATAGCCTATAATTTCAAGGGATCCACCATGATTCCCTGTTGGGAGGTAATGAAACCCAACAAACTTCTAGTGGTGATGCAAAAAACGTACTTGAGGGGGTTTGAGTGAATCATGTAATTTCGAAATATCTTGAAGATAGTGCAAAGGTCTTCCAAATGTTGGGACTTCTTCTTGAATCGAGTTGTGAGTTCATCCAAACAGGACAATATGATGTGAGAAAGATCATGAAAGGAATATTTCATGGCACACTGGAAGGTGGCTCCATTTTTTTAGATAGAAATGCATTATGTGATATGTGAAGAAGCGGTGGTGAAAGTTGTTTTGTACTAATTTTCATGGTGGATATATATTTGATTACACTCTAAGAAGCCAGCCATAAAGGAAAGGACCTAATGCATGATGTAGGCATCAATGACTTGGTCAATGAATGGTGTTAGGCAGTTGTCTTTGAGACATGCTTGGTTCAAATCCTACAAGTCAATACAAAAAAAAATGGTGCCCTGATTTTTGTTCACGGGGACAAGGTTGTATACCTAAGAAGTATATGCAATCAGATAAATGAAACATGCTTTTTTAAGCTTATCAATCTCATCTTTGATGGTCATTTCTTTGGAAGGGTGAAGGGGCCACTGATTCTGTCAAACGAGAGAAACATTGGGTTATGCCTCGATGCAATGTTCAACAATGGTGGGATTGAGTCTTGGAATTTCAATGTAATACTACTAAAAGATGTCCCAAAACTCCTGAAAGAGAGCCTTGTACGCAAGTACCTCCTCCAAGGAGCATGTTTCTTTGAGGATGATGTCTTCGGTGACATTGGGTTTGATTAAAATGTCCACTTTGATGATATGAGATATATTGGCTATATTTCCTTCTTCAAATGTGCTTGGGGATGAGATTGAGTTCTTAAACCAATTGATATGCCTAGGAGGAATGAAGTCTTTGGTTTCAACTATGCATATGTCTAAATATGGGGAAAATTGAATCACTTCCTAAGGGATGAAAAATAAACAATGGTGCATCACATCCCATGGGTAGTATGATGCTAAAATCACCTCTAGAATGTCCTCACAAGAGTGGAAGACATGAGAGGTGGAAGTGAGGAACTTGTGAGAGGTATGGAATAGTTGAATTGGTGTTTGGGAGCCATAAATATCATATGTTTGTGATATATTGATAACTGTTGAGGTGCTTATGGATGCTAATATTTCATAGACAGAGTGAGACTTTGGCCAAGGTGCATGCACAACCTTGCTTGGGGATGGGCAATAGGTCTCAATACTAATGGGTAAGGAGTGGTTGAACCAAAGTATAGGACCAATGGTTGTGGAAATATAGTATATGTGTACAAAATTATGTGTTTCATGTTCTCCATGAGGAGAGGGAATTCCCTATCAAGGGCTCACCAAGGAGTTGGTGGGGTAGGAGGTGGGGTATCCTACTGATGACATACCAGAGAACTAGATAGAGGAGGAAGGGTGGACCTCTCCAATTGGGGTGAGGAATAAGAGATTGGGGTGAGAGGTATGACACACTCACATTGTTTCATAATTTTGGCCATGTAATGGATTTCTTTCCCACAAAGAGAAAACATGGGACTATTTTGTGATTTTGTTTATGTGGACATGTAGTAAATAATGGAGGACCCATTTTCACTAATAAAGGGTGGCTACGATACTGGTTATAAAGTGGGGTTGAATGATGTTGGGAGATTTGTTTGGCACACTTCAAGTAGTGTAGCCAAGAAATGTGCAATATCCAAATAACAATGAATTTCATGTCCATATGTTGATCATATGGCACAAGGATGCTTTATATGCAATGTATTGTTTCATGTTGTGGAAGGTTCCTTCATGGGGGGAATGGAAGTTCCTACAATAAGAGAGGTGGGTAGTAATGGATTTTCTTAAGGTGTATGGAGAAGATTCCTTAGCTTAGGAAGCATGGGCACAGGTTTTTAGTGTGACCTAGGGTGTCATAAAGAACATAGGGAGGGGGTACTTGAGGAGTGGTTACAATGTTTTTACCTACTTTCTTCTTCTTTCCCCCAACTACCTTATTCTTTCCCTTGACTACATTATCAATTTCTCTCGATCACAGGTTGAGAGTGGTTTGTACTGGTTTTACAATGATGTGAGTTGATGATGTAGGAATTGGTACCATCGTTGGAGTTTCAAGATACCACATAGATACCCACAAAATGAGGCTTGGGAGAGTTGGTGTGGCTATCACTTGATACATCATAACTCCCGACGATGGGTAAAAAAGGGAATCTAAATGAGAGGGTGGGGTGTTATTTTCATGGAAGGTGTTTGGTCATTTATAGATGTTCATTTTGGGGTAGATGAAGGGGAAGATGGTTCTACCATAATATATGTTATGGTACAAACTTGAGTAGAGTCTGGTGGTGAAACCAAAGGTGGGTAACTCTAATAAGTGCTAAGAAGTGTGGATTCTTTGAAGGTCCCAAGAATTCTTGGTTTGACCTAATGAGGGGGAGAATATTGTCCAAGTTGGATATTGGTCGAGGCTCATAATGTGTAACTCGATTTCTTGTGATTGTAACATCCCCAATTTTAATCCCCTCAAATTGTAATGTAATTGTGTAAATGTGTATTAGGTTGGTGAGCCAGTATGTTTGGGGTGAAGAGCCCTTATTAATTAATATGGCTGAGGGTTGAACTTTGTATTATGTACATTGAAATAATTAATAAAAACAATAATCATTGGCCACAATACGAGAGGGATGGTAACAACACGGGGCTATGATTCCATGAGAGAGGGGGATAAAGATGGGTCCAAGGGAAAACCCATGTTATTATCCTAAGTTAATGTATCATTACCATATAATCCTCCCTTTGACTCATTAGATACTCAATCATTGAATTCATGTGAGAGGGTTGGTGTGTGATATCACCTCATATATTTATTGAATGTATGGTTTGAGTACAATGAAGCATGGGATAAGTGTGAGAGACAACCAATCCTTTTGGGGAAGAGTGAGATTCAACATGCAGGGGAGAAAAGGAAATTACAATGGAGAAAGAGGATAGTTTTTATATGTTGATTTTGGGAAACAAAAGAGGATCTGAGTGATGGGAAGAGAACTAACCATGCTATGCTTGAAAGTGCAAATTATTGGGATGTGTTTATGTTAGAAATGTGGCCTATGTTCTTGTAAAAATAGGTTGTGTTCCCATGGAACATTTTTCCTGTTAAGGAAATGGATTAAGAGCCTTATGAAGGTTGTTGTGAGAACTCCTACAGAAACTGAAAGTTATTGGATTCCCCAGCTATGATATTCCTAGCCAACTAAGTGAAATGGAGCCCCGGAGGGAAGTGGGAAGGCTCGAAGGACTATGTGAAAGAGAAGGATGATCCCATTCCTTGGGTTTTTCAGGTTGAGGGAAAGAGAGTTGGTGGATTGGTACTGTTGTTGTAGTAGAACCTAGGTTTTTTGTTGCCGAATTTGAATAGTGGAAAACAAAGAGGGCCAAACCTCCTTTTGGACTCATAGCCTCGGGTCAAGGGTGGCTTGATGTTGAGAGAAAATGAACAACAAGCATATGGTTGGGAGGAGCATCCTTTGTAAGTAGATAGTTGGTTATTTTGTAAATATATAAGTTTTCTATTGTATTTATTATTATTATTATTCCACCGTGTAAATGAATATTTGAATGATTTGTGTTGCTTGAATAGTTGCATTCATGTTTTTATAAATGCTTTTAATTGCATGAGTTATTTGGCATGTTGTGTGAATGTAGATTTTTAAATGGTATCAAATTATGCTAAGTTGTTTTTGTAGTAATGTGGCTCAACTTGGAGGCTGGGTATGTTACAAAGTCATATCAAAGATTCTGGTTCAACACCAAGCTTGTATGGGCCAAGACTAGCGTGGATTTTGGGTAAATTTTCTATGGTGAAATTTGACCTTTGGCGAATTTGAAAAAATTGGTGAACCCGGAGTGAAATCCCCAAATTTATGAACAAATTCAAGTTGAATTTGTCATTTGAATCGTAGAAGAGATGATTAGTTCCATCGATCTACATGTCATAGTGTTAAATTTGGCCTTGGATGTTGAATTTTCCTCTTTAATGATGATCGAAGAATCAACAACCTAGATCGTTTAGACATTAAATATCAACGACTGAGATTCAATTTCCATTTTGGAGAAGTCTGGAGAAAATTGGAGAGTTTAATAAACTAACGAATGACATCACTTTGATATTGAAAATAAACTATCCAGATCCAATATGAGTCTAGGAAAAAACTTCTAAGTTTTGGAGTTTGGAAAATATTAAATGGACTTTAGAATAGATCGTCGATGATCAGGTCAAAAAAATTAGTAAATTTTTCTGTTCGTCCAAAAGAAACCATCAATCACCAATGCAGGAGAGATCTTCGATCACCAATGATCGGGTTAGAAAAATCAGCGAAGCATTTCATTTGTCGAAAATAAATCATCAATCGCCAATGTAGGAGAGATCGTCCATCACTAATGATCGATTTGGAAAAATTGGTGAATTGTTTCATTTGTCCAAAATAAATCACCAATCGTTGATGATTGAATCGACAAAGTGTTTTCTTCATCCAAAAGAAATCATCGATTGTCGATGCAGGGGATATTGTTGATCTTCGATGAATGGAAAATAGGATTAGGATGTGTCATGCCACGCCAACATCCATGTGTCATGTCACACCATCATCCACGTGTCATGCCACATCAACATCCATGTTTCATGCAACATCATCATCCACATGTCATGCCACATTAGTTGAAGAAACAGAATCATCAATCATTGATGATTGGGTTGAAAAATTTGGCAAAGTCTTGCAGGTATGTTATCAAAGGAAATTGCCAATAGTCAATGGAGTTTTGGATGTTTGGGAATGGATGGTTCAACTCACTTTTAGATTTGGAAAATAAATGATTGAGATTCATGCGCGGGCTTGAAAAAACATAGCTTATTGACGACTGATATTACTCATAATTTCTAGATTGACAACTTAGGATCATTCTAGTTTGGGTAAATAAATACCTTGAAGAAGTGCCTTTGGTAATTCACCGATGGAAGTGAATCACCAATCGTCGATGATCGGGGTTCGAAAAAATTGCATAAGGTACCCTTTTTTAATATCGCTGATGCAAAGGAAATCATAGATCATCAATGGAGAAGAGGAAGGTTGATAACAGAGCCTAATTAAGATATTACACATGTACATCATCAACCACGTGCCATGCAATGTCATATAGGTTGCCATGTCAGCAAAAATAAACATTTAAAAAGTGTTGTTTTGGCCACATCAGGAGCATTTCAACTTAAAATTGGATAAAATTTTAGGTGTGTGTCTGAAGTGACAAGGGATACAATATCTCCAGTGAGGGCCACTAGCTAATTATGCCTAAATTTTCTTAAAAGGGTGAATTAGTGACTTTCAAAGATCTAGGCCGTGCCTAGTAATCGGGGCCCAAATAAAGGTGAAATTTTGATAGATAGGTCAAAAGGAAGAATGGAGATACCCATTTGGGCTCTTGGAAACATTCTAAAGGGGTTAGTGCGGGGATGCTGAAATAATGCAAAATACATTGTTTTCAAGCACATTTTAGGGATTTTTGAAATCTTCAAAGGAAAAGGGACCCCATATCACAAATCTAGAAAGTTTTATTTAATCAAATTTTTGTCTACACATCAATCCAGACAACCTTGTCTTGAGGCAAGTTTTCCTAGTTTTGCTCCTTTTGGGAGATATCCAAATTTGGCAAAAATTTCCAAGTCTAGAGAAAGTGAAAAAGAACAAAGTCATCAATTCCAAATTTATACAGAATTTGACTGGAGTATCAAACTCGAAACTTGTGAATTGATCTGCATTCAAAACCATAAATTCTATCTATACTTGTAATAAACGTTTTTTTGGTTCCTAGTGGATTTTTTTATACAGGTGAAAGAAAATAGTCTCTCTAAAAAATGGCAGTAATTAAAATAGGGTATAAATGAGCAGAAAAATGGTAAAATTGCAAACTTCATAAGGATTTAACTTTTAGCTCAAAACTCAGAATCAAACATGAGTATAGACAATAGAAATTTAGTCTAGAAGGAAACATGAAAGAAGTATCAAATCCTTTGAGGAGGCATCTAATTGTGTTATAAATGTGTAATAAAAAGAGCAATTGGACTCTGTTGACCATGAAATTGCATGTGAAAGTTTTCCAAATAATGCTAGTTTTGGAAAAACATTTCCATGTGTTAGAGGTAAAGGACATATATTGGTATTGGGTAAGAAAGAGTGCATATACTCATGATAGTTCCTATATAATGTTGTGAAGGCACATTTTGGAGTGCCTCATCCTAACAAATTAAAAAGAGGCTAAGTTTTAAATAATAAGGTATTGTGATGAGTAGGGGAATGCTCAAGCAGAGAGTGTTGTGTCAAGCTATTATCAACAAGAATACCAAATGATATAAATTTGGATTGTGTGGGTCTATTGCAAATTATAATTCTAGGGTCCTGTTAGCACTAGAAGTCACCCTCAAATTGCATAGAAGGTAAGCCCAATACCCATCAGTTTATATAGTAAATATAAATGAGTTTTAAGAGGCCAAATGGAGAAGAATCAATGAAAATAACGTTTTAACTCAGAAATCTGGACTAGTATGCGCAAGCAATTGAGGTCTTGGATCAAATTCAGCCAGTAAATTGGAGTAAAGGTGAGTAAGAGGAAGACGTTGGTGAGAAAATTGTGGAGGTTTTCCATGAACTTCAGGCCTTCCAACAACCTAAGGAAGAAAAAATTAAACACAAGATCCTCTTGGATTCAAATTTCAATGAAACTGAAACAAATCATAACAACATTAAAATCAAACATTCATCATAATACAGTCACAACAATCCATGTGAATCAGTCAATCATGAACTCTCTCAGTATCAAAGGAAAATAAAATGGAGTAAGAAAGATGACTTAGATTAATCAANCAATGTGACCTAGGGCCATGAGCCTATGCTATTTCGTGATTGCAGGTGCGACCAAGGGTGGTTTGAAAGAAAACCTCTTTTGTCCCCGCAATTCACCATGAATCGCCACGCATCCCTTTATAAAAACCACAGTTCCTATTGCAGCCCGCCCTTGAAAATTTAAAAATGTACGCACCTTCCGGCCCCGCAATGGAGCGCGACCATTGATCTTGTGATCTAAGATGAGGCTTTTTTATCAACGAACCAACTATGGTGCCTTTTAGATTGATGGATCAGATTTTCTCTTTTCAAATCGATGGCCAAGATCTGCTTTGCGATTTGGGCTTCGGACTTCAGGAAAATCAAAACTCATACCTTTGCCTTCAACTACTTTTACCCAGATCTATGGATCTGACGACGCGTTCTCTTGAATTAAATGACTGAGAATTACTTCGAACCTCCAAACTCTAGGAAATTCAAAACTCAAACTTCTTCTTTCAATTTCTTTTCACCCCGAGCTAGCGATAAATTGATGTGTGTCCTCCTGGATCAGACAACTGATAAACACTTCAACACTTTAGGGCTTTGACACTTCAGGATTTCAGAACTTCGACACTTTGAAAATTCCATACACTTATCACTTAGAAACTCTCGAAGCTTATTTCCCTGAACACTTGGATCAACTGCCACTTGTCCCTTTAAAGATCATTGACTCATTCTCTCTTCGGTCCTTTTGCTCTGGTGCTATACTTCTCAAAACTTTTAATATTACAAAAACTCACGAGCTGTTAATCTGAACTCCACATGGAATTCCCATCGTTGAAAGATGAACCTACCTTTTTTCTTGATTCAAGTCCAGAACGGACTGCTCTAAGTGTTGCGTTTTGAGCCTACGGCTGTGGCCTATGTAAGCAAAGACTTGGACAACTAGATAGGGGATGGGAAAATAGGGAGACTGGGGTAGTTTAAACACAATGGGGGGCAAACAAAAACAATTTTACAAGCCGAAGGGGAAAACACTTAATAATTGGTTCGCGAAAGGAGAGAGATGGGGCAAAACATAGACTTAGGTATAAACCACAAACCCACAGGACTCTGACAAGTTTGTTTGATAACATTTGGATCCATAGAGGATGGCATGCTCCCTGCGAGCTGCCAAGAACAATTAGTTCCAGTGCCTTAGCTGTTGGGTTATGGAGTCACTTATAAAAACTAAAAACAAAGGAAAAATGATATTTACAATGACATGGGAATCCAGTCATGGCTTAATTAAAAAATTTCTTCAGAAAATGCCCATTCACAGGGCTACCAAAAACTTCAGCATCCTCCAAATCCTACAACTTGTAAGTGTTATTTGAAAAAACCTCAGAAACTTTGAAGGGCCCAATCCATAAGGCCTCAAATTTACCATGATTTCCTTTATCTTGTTTAGGTGTATCCAACTTGGGTACTAGATCTCCCAGCTGGAAATCCTCTTTCCTTACTCCTCTGTCAAAATCCTGCTTGATCTTCTGTTGATGGTCATGGGCTTTGTCCAGTAGTTGATCCCTCGTCTGCTGCATTTCTACTAGTTGTTGTATTCTTTTGATCATATTATCTGTTTCTCCTTGATAGTCTTGGAAGAATTTTTGCACAAGTAAGGCGAGTTGAGATGGAGAGATGGCCTCAACTCCATACACCAGCTGGAAAGGAGAGACACCAAGAGATATTTTTGTTCTCACTCTATCAGCCCATAAAGCAAACTTAATATTTGTATCCCAGGCCTTCTTGTTGTCCTCTTACAGTATTTTGATGATCTTAATAAGGCTCTTGATAGATGATTCTGCCAGTCCATTCCCTTGGGGGTAGTAAGGAGTAGAGTGAATCAATGTGATTCCAAACTATTCACATAACTTAATCAATGGTTTAGCCTTGAAAGATGCAGCATTATCAGTGACAGTTTTGTTTGGACAACCAAATATTTCTATAATATCCTCAAGAAAACCAATGATTACCCAGTGGGAATCATTTCTTGTGGGGATGGCCTCTATTCATTTAGTAAAGTAGTATGTGGCAGTCAATATCCATCTATGATGACCACTTGAAGCAGGATGATTTTTCCCAACAAAATCTAGGCCTTAATGCTGAAAGGGACCTGAAGCTACCATAGGTTTCAATGGAAAAGAATTGAGTTGTTGCTTTCCAAAGATTTTTTGACACTTGACACAAGACTTGATTTTTTCACAGACATCAATGAAGAGACTAGGCCAAAAATACCCATCCCTAAGAATCTTGTAGGCTGTGGTTCTCCAGAAGTGATGTCGCCCACATAAAATGTCATGAAAATCATACATAATCCTTTGGGCTTCCTGTGGGTCTAGGCATCTCAAAAGCACTCCTAAAGGGTCTTTCCAATATAAAACTTGATAAATAAGACAATATTTAATTGATTTGAGCTTCAAATCTCTCACCTTGTTATTTTCCATACCATCAGGAGGCTGCACATTTTGTAGGAAAAATATAATGTCATTGTACCAAGTGCATCCTGCCAATGGAGGGATGACTTGAGAACCTTCATTAGACAACTCAGCTTGCTTATTTTCTGAACAATTGTTGATGAAATGGACCCCCAAATCTTTGTAGTCATATTTAGCCAACAACCTAGCTAAACCTTGGCCTTTAACCAATTTGGTAGGCTTTATCTCAAGATCAAATTCAAGGATATTGGCAATCCACTTGCTCCTTCTTCCATCTATGTCAAGCTAAATGAGGATCTCCTTAACAAAAGCTGAAGGGACATATGCAATGAATTTTGAATGCAACACATAAACTTTGAAATCTTTGAGAGCTTTGACCAAAGCATAGGCCTACTTTTCCATGATTTCATACCTTACTTCAGCATCTCTTAATGCCCTACTAAAAAAGGAAATGGGTTTCTCTAACCCTTCAACATTCTTCTGCAACAAAACAACTGTTACTGTGTCAAATGAAGCAAAGGAGAAAATCAAAAAATATTTGGAGTAAGCAGGATTGATGAGCACATGTGCTTCAGTCAAGGCCTTATTTATTTGATCAAAAGAGTTGTGAAATTCAACAATCCTTTTGATCTCATTCCCTTTCCTCAACATGGTTGTGATAAACTTTACTAACTCATCAATATTTGAAAAAAACCTTCTCAAAAAATTAGTTTTCCCTAAGAAAGACTGGACTTCTTTCTTGGATCTAGGGAATGACAAAGTTTGGATAGCTTCTACCCTGCTTGGATCAATCTTTACTCCCTCAGCTAAAAGAATGTGTCCTAACAATTTCCCCTCTTTTATGGAAAATAATGACTTTTTGGGATTTAAAGAGACACCAAAATTTCTGCATTTCAAGAAGACCCTTCTTAAAATACCATAATGTTGTTTATCAGATTGTGAGAAAACTGTTATCTCATCCAAATAAATGACCACAAAATTTTCCTTCTCTCCAATAAAGGCTATTTCCATGGCTCGATGAAAGGTTTCTCCTGTGTTCATCAACCCAAATGGTATCTTAGCATACATGAATGTACCCCAAGGAGTGGTTAAGGCTATCTTCTCCTTATCTTCAAGCAAGACAGAGACCTGATTGTATCCAGAAAAACTAACAATCATGGACATCCTAGATGCATCTGTCACCCTCTGTAATATGTTTTCCATCTTTGGTAAGGGGTAGTTTTCATTTTTAGAACTTCTGTTCAAATTTCGGAAATCGACACATAGTATGATTTCTCCATTATTCTTTCTCACTAGGACCAAGTTGGCCACCCATTCAGAATACCTCAAAGGAATGATAATATGGGCATCCAAAAGTTTTTTTACCTCTTTCTCCATAACGGGTAGCAACATAGGATTTATTTGTCTCAACTTATACCTAAATGGCTTGGACTCTTCCTTCAATGGGATTTTGTGCTCAATGGTATTTGTGTCCTATATTATGAGATCTTCATATGTCTAGGCAAACACATCAACAAACTCTTTTAATAGCTTAGCATATTCAACCCTTTTCTCTCTTGACAAGTTGCTTGACAACTTGACAAATTTGGGATCCTCTGTTGTACCAATATTTACTCAGTTATATCGACATCATCAGTTGAACCGTTAAAATTCACTTCCACATCATTCCCATCAAACAACCTTTCTAAAGGAACTAGTTCCTTTGGAATATGGTTGCTAGGCAACGAAACAATATGGTGATTGACAATTTTATTTAAAAATACATCTGCATGAGGGTTACTTTCATAATCATGATCTTGATCAATATGTAAAGTAGACAACTCATCAACAGACTCAAGAAATTTTTTGATTTCATTATCATCCTCAAACACCTTCCAATGCTTGACATTGTCAGGTATATATGGTCTATATTTCACCTCTACATCATATTTGAGTTTGGGTGGCAATGGGACTTTGAAATGGCTTGCCGAGACATCCAAAGAATCATCCATGGTATTCTCCTCCCTTGGAATAAATGAAATGTTGAAAGCTAGGAATAGGCTGTCAACTAGGTCCCATACTTCATTTCTGTAAGTATTAAGCCTAAGGTGCTTGGCTTGATAAATATTTTTGATTTGATGAAAAAATAGTTTTGCATCCCCAAATACTGATATCTCTTCAATCCCCATGTCTCTTGCATCCCTTAAACCCAAAACAAGAGCTTCATACTTTGCCACATTGTTGGTAGTTTCGAATTCTAGTTTGTAGGACAAAGATATAATTTCTTGACAAGGTGAAACAAAGACCACTCCAGAACCAACACCTTCTTTAGAATAGGCTCCATCAAAGAACATATTCCAAACAGAGGTAGTTGGAGGAGGGATTTCACAAAAAGTAATGGGTTTATTTCTGATTTCAAGAGGATTTTCAGGAGCATCAGTGAGCTGCAATATGATGGATCCCAAATCAGTGTCAAAAGAAAAAATAGGATGGTTGGTGGGGTTTGCTTCATCACTGATGATGTACACAAGTTGTGCTTCCCTGTAAAGTCTCCTTTGTTCACCCACAAACACAGGAATGGTGGCGTATGAAAGGTCCATATGCAAGGTCCCCCCAGTCTCTTTATCCAAGATCTAGATAGGAGCATCCCGAACTTAGGGGGAACATTAGCCACTACGATATCCATGACCACGCTCTTCATTGGTAGCTAGAATAGAGAAACATCCAGGTCTTTGATAACCCCAAGGCACTTCACCTTCCTGGAGTCGAAAGAATACAGGTCATGGTAGGATTTTGTAACCTCTAACCCGAACTCTTCCATGACAATCTTAGGCATAAGATTGTGAGATTCCCCTTAATCCATCAAGCAGTTATGCAACACCTTTTCATGGATTTTCAATGAAGTGTATAAGGGAGGGGAGGAGTCATATCTATCCTCTATCAAAGGCCCTAATATGACAATTGGCCTTTCATCTTGGAGGTTAACTAAGTCTGTGGAGTGAGATGCAGGTTCGGGCTGAAATATTTTTGATAGGCACCTTTTGAAATCCTCATGCTTGACTAACTCTAAGAGACGTACATGGATTCTAATATTTTGACTCTCATGCTCAAATATATAAGGGGAGGGAGGCTTCAAAATCTCCTTCACCTCTAGGATAGGAATTTTGACCACTGGTGGGGGGATTTGTTCCTTTGTTTCTTTCCTTCTGTCTGCTATATATTTAGCAGGCTTCTCAGATCTAGCAGGCCGCTCAGGAATGTCAAGATTTCCTTCTTTCTTCTTGGATCTGAGGTCATATCTATTCATATCGCTATTGGTCTTTTCTCCTTTACTCAACTTATTTAGTTGATTACTCATGAGGGCCTCTTCATATGCAGACCAAGTCAAATGAGGGGAAGAAGAGGTATCTCCAAGGCAATGGATCTCAGGATCAATATCTTCTTCCTCTTCCTCTTCATCAGTAACCAAGTTATTTTTTAGATGAGTTTGGATTTTGTGATCATCTCTGTCCCTGTTTCTCTAATCTCTTTGGATGGTCTGAAGGGAATTAGTTGGTCTTTTGAAACTACCCCTATTATCAACATTTGGGGGATTCCTATAGCTCTACTTTCCTTCCAATTCCAACCTTTCCACTTTAGTAGAAAGTGATTTTAGTAGCTTGGTCACTTCATCCGTTTGAGGGGGGGCAGTACAGGAACTAGAAGTCGAAGTTTAATAGCTACCTTTTCTTCTGCCTCTATCAACCTTACTCCTAAGCTTGTCAGCTGCCAATATATTGGATTCTACTTCAAGGGCTGCATCTTGAATATGAGCCAAGGAGGTAGGCCTTCTTTCTCTCAACAGGAGGGAAAAATCAGGGTCAAAAGCACTAACATAAGTCATCTTGGTGGAGGTTTCTGTAGGTTTAATTTCAATGTGAATGTTTTTATACATCTTATTAAATATTTTCGAGAAGTCAAAAAAAAATTCCCCTTCTGCTCTCTTAAGTGCGTCGAATTCTATAATCTAATAAAGGAGATATTTTTTATTCCCCCAATGTCTTAAGAATGAATGATCCAGAGGAACAATCCCATCAATATATCTAGAAGGCAAGTCCTTAAACCAATCCTTGGCATCACCATCAAGGCTCTGTACAAAAAATCTTATCCACGCATCTTCATTTTTCGATGAACAAAATCTCCACAAATATATAAAAGGATGCAAGGTGCTCTTTTGCAATCACGTCCCTCCCTTGTGAACTGGGGCATGTACTTAAGGTATTCCATGGCTGGGAGAGCATTCATAGGATGAGGTAAAACCAGAGGGGCGTATATAGAAACCAATATCTCAGCCATCCTGTTCTTAGGAGGATTAGCACCTGCAATTTGGACGTGAACTAGAGGAGAAACAAGAGGAGATGAATTTTGGACTGGTGAGACTGGGGTTGTGCTTCTGGGAGAAAAAGGAAAAGGCTGAGCATTAGGAGATAAATATGAGGGGATAGAGGGAACAAAGGTTTCCCCTTCTGTAACTGCAACAACTCTAATGGGGGGAGGAGTGGTAAATCCTGGAGTGGGAAATCCTTCTAAGGTCCTTGGTGTGAACCACTTCACAACTTCAGGGGAGATAGGGGTGTCAAAACTCTCTCCTTCCAAACCAAGAATAGGAGGGGAGAAATCAACATGAAAACTCCCAAAATTCAAATTTCTTGAAACTCCAACAAACGATATAACAAGAGAATAAGAAACAACTACTGGAGTTTGTAAAGAGGGATTAAGAAGATTACTGAGATCACCTGGTACAACAGTTGAAGTACCTTCCTTAGTGGTTTTTCCTTTTCTGATAATTTTCTCTGGGTCAGCCTTTCAGATCCACAAATGAAACAATTGAGTCAAAATAGTGGAGTCGTCAGGTGCAAGCTACAATATTCAATGGTATTGATATTTGATGCAGCTTCAGAATCAAAGCTTCTTTGTCATTCTATCCCAGGGAAAAGTCTTCAATTCGTTCCCCCACAGCGGTGCCAGAAATGTTAGCACCAGAAGTAACCTTTAGATTGAATAGAAGGTAAGACCAGTACCCATCAGTTTATAAAGTAAATGTAAATGCGTTTTAAGAGACCAAATGGAGAATACTCAATAAAAATAATGTTTTGACTCAGAAATGTGGATTGGTACATGCAAGCAATTGAGGTCTTGGATCAACTTCAGTCAGTAATTTGGAGTAAAGGCGAGTAGGAGGAAGACTTTGGTGAGAAAAGTGTAGAGGTCTGTCATGAGAATCAGGCCTTCCAGAATCTTAAGGAAGAAAAAATTAAACACAAGATCGTCTTGGATTCAAATTTCAAGGAAATTTAAAGAAATCATAACAACATTATAATCAAACATTCATCATAATACAGTCACCAAAATCCATGTGAATCAGTCAATCATGAACTCTCTTAGTATCAGAGGAAAATAAGATGGAGTAATAAAGCTGACTTAGATTAATCAAGAAGTCTCATATCAAGATATAACCAAAGAACTAGTGTTCTTCATCAAAATATTACTATAGCAGGGAGCCTATCTCAACCATTCGACCTTAACAAAATACCAAAACTGCCTATATATACTAGAAATGCTGCAACCACTAGGAATGCAATCAGACCCCTACATTCAAAGTTTCCAGTCGACTCTTATTCTATCATCCTATGCAGGCCTTCTTATGTCAGACGCGAGTTGGGATTAGTCATGTGCTTTGTAGGAAAATTCATCCCTCGGGAAACTTCGGATTGACAATCTACCCCCACGACAACTCTCAGTATGATTTCCATTTATGGGGTGAGATGAGGTCTCAACTGCCACCCCCATTTCCATTAACTACCTTCATCAGGATCGGGATGAGGCCTGACATCCGTGAATGTTCCAGACAGTGCCCACGACTTTTTCAAGTCAATCTCGACACCTCGAGGCCATGCAGATATTCTTCTATGACTAATATGAGTGCTTTTGGCCTTTGGTACAACTTCTCTCCATCGATCCTTATTCAATATGACCTTGGGCCATGACACTATGCAATTGCGCGATTGTAGGCACAACCAAGGGTAGTTTGAAATAAAACTGATTTTGTCCCCGCAATTCACCATGAATCACCACGCGTCCCTTTCTTAAAACCATAGTTCTGATTGTGGCCCACCCTTGAAAATTTAAAAACGTGCACACCTTCTGAACTTGCAATGGAGCAAAACCATTGGTCTTGTGATCTGAGATGAGGCTTTCTGATCAACGGTGTAGATCTGACACCTTTTAGATTGATGGATCAGATTTTCTCTTTTCAAATTGACAGTCGAGATTTGCTTCGCGATTCGAGCTTCGAACTTCAGGAAAATCAAAACTCAAACCTTTGCCTTAAGATGATTTTACCTGGAGATATGGATCTGATGACACATGCTTTTGAATTGAACGACCGAGAATTACTTCAGACCTTCCGAATCTAGGAAATTCAAAACTCAAACCTCTTCTTTCAACTGCTTTTCACCCAGAGCTGGCGATAAATTGACGCATGTCCTCCTGGATCGGACGACTGAGAAACACTTCGACACTTCAGGACTTCGACACTTTGGTATTTTGGGACTTTGATGCTTCGACACTTCAGCAATTCCACACACTTTGAAACTTCGAAATTTCTGAATCTTATTTCCCCGAACACTTGGATCAATTGCCACCTGTCCCTTTAAAGATCAATGACTCATGCTCTCTTCGAGTATTTTTCTCCTATGCTATAATTCACGCAATTTTTAATATTTTGAATGCCCGCGAGTTGCTAATATGAACTCCACATGGAATTCCCACCGTTGAAAGATGAACTTGCCTTTTTGCTTGATTCGAGTCTAGAAAGGACCGCTCTGAGTGTCGCGTTTTGAGCCCATGGCTGCGGCCTATGTAAAAAAAGACTTGGATGACTGTATAGGGGTTGGAAAAATAGGGAGACCATGTAATATTCCATATATAAAAAGTATGCAGAATAGAAATAAAATGCTAGAAATGGCAGATAAATAACAATATCACCAGAACAAAACCACAATAAAACTGAAATGATATCAAAATAACACCAAAAAGAGCACTTTGATTCTGAGAGAAATGTTTATGGGCCTCTTCAAGGGGCCAACCTCCAGTCGAGTAGAGATCTATTACAATAATATCCAAGCTAGGGTTCTCATACCCTCAACTCCTATTTATACTAAATATGTCTATCAAAAGAACCACCTAGAGGAAGATCCTTCTAGAAGCGGAAGCTTCGATTAGGTCTTCTTACATTCGACTTATGCTACTTTATTGTAAGGCCTTATTAATATTGACCTTTATTACATCTGAATATATTGTTCTACATATGTGAGGGGTTAGGTCCCTAACATGTCCTCCCCCTTAAGAAAAACCTTGTCCTCAAGGCTTGAGATGTGGAAATTGCTGCAGAATGGTATCTGATTCCCAAGTGGCATCTGTTGAAGTTGTATCTTTCCACTGGAATAACACTTCCTTGATGGTTCACTGACGCAGGTGACACTCATGCTGGTCCAAAAATTCTTGTGGCTATAACCAAATGAATCCTTCTTCGTCCAACTCAGGAAGGTTGTTTGAGTTTGGCAGTTAGCTCCAATCACCTTCTTTAAGCATGAAACATGAAAAACATGATGTAGCTTAGAATAATTGGGAAAAGCTGACTGATAGGACACCTTTCCCACACACTTGAGAATGGTATAAGGACCATAAAATTTGGGCGCCAACTTCTGACAATGGTCATCCTTGAGGGAATTTTTCTTGTAAGGTTGCAGTTGAAGAAACACCTGATCCCCTTCTATAAATTGACATTCAGAGCGACCTTGATCTGCTTGTTGCTTCATCCGATTCTTGGCCATGACCAAATTCTCTTTGAGGGTATGAAGAATAGCCTCTTGAACTGTAAGCATTCAGTCAACCGCTTGGACCTTCGAGAAACTTGGTAAATATGAGAGAACTGAAGTTGGATTTTGTCCATATACCACCTCAAAAGGAGTCATGCGGGTAGTTGTATGGTATGAAGTTGGGAAATAATGCTAGAATGGCCTTTTTTGAGCATCGCTTCCATGATATGAGAACTAATGATCTCAGGTGAACTGACAATGATGCCTTGGAACTTATATTGTTGGCTCTCCTGGTCGAATTGCATGGTTAATTTCTTGAAATCCATGAGAATGGGACCCAAAGTCCTTAGCCAGTCTACACCCAACACAATGTCACAACCACCCATGTCGATAATAAACATATGATATTTCAGGTGGTAGTCATCAATTTGGAGACACACATTTTCACAACGCCCTCCGCATTTCATGGAGCCGCCATTGGCAATCATGATTTGGAAATTATTGAGAGCATGGATATAGCAATGGGTTTCTTGGGCAATGAGGTGATGAATAAAATAATGGGTGCTTCCACTATCAACAAGAATGATGAACTTCCTATGCTTGATGTAACCAATTAGCTTGAGGGTTTTGGGGGTAGAGAAGCCAATGAGAGCATTTAGGGAAATGACCAGTTCTACTTCAGGAGGGTCTGAGGGAGGGGTTATGTCAGTGGGTTTAGGTGACTCAGACACAAGGGGAGTTTCAACATCCTCTTCTGAAATATCCTCCGAGATGGCCATAAAAAGATTTTGTTCCTTACACTTGTGCCCCGGAAAATATTTTTCATCACAATTATAACAAAGGCCTTTGAGTTGGCGTTCATCCATTTCATCCTTGGTCAATTTTTGGATCTTTAGTGGAGCATAAGGAGTAGTGGGATTTACTGGTTTAGTGTGAAGAATAAAGAGGGGTTTCCGGTTTTGAGAAGAGACAACCTATTCTTCCTTATCACTTTTAGTAGCCTCCACCCAAATATGAGGCTGAGCCATGAGGACATGGGCATGAATCTCATCCTTGAGGCCACTGATAAAACATTCTCAAAAAAAAGCATCAGACATGCCCTCTATATGAAAAGTTAGTTTCTCAAAAGAATCCATAAATTCTTCCACTATTCCAGATTGTTTCAACTTTATCAAATGACCTAAATGGTTGGTGTCAATGTCAAAGAATTCATAAATCTCTGCCACAAAGTGTGTCCAAGAAATATACCCTTGACGGGAAGTTTTTCTCCATTGCCACCATTGCCAACTTTATTGATCTAGATGGTGAACAACATACCAGAGTTTGTCCAAATCATGTGTACTGTTGTATAAAGAGAAATAATGTTCCATTTGAGTTACCCAACCAGTGGGATCTGAGCCATCAAATTTGGTCACGTCCACCCGTGGAAGGTGTAGGTCACGCTGAAACTGATGGGGTTGAAAATTATGGGAATGAGAGGAAGTTTCAGCTTCGGTATGCAAAGGTGGTTCAGATAAAGGGGGATCTATAGGGATATGCAGTTTGGTGTAGATAATCAAAATGATAGATTCAAGATGGGTATTCATGTATTGTTTGAGGTCTTCTTTGAGTTCGGTGATTGATGTGGCGATGGAGGAGTGCATGTTTTGATTGATGGTTGAAATATTGGCACTAAGCTATCTCACTTCTTGTTGGGTCTCTGTGAAATTATATTGCAAGGTATTGAAGTGAGCTTCCAAGTCTTAGCTACGGGTATGGGCCATGATGACGAGGGAACCGAAAAGGGGCGAGTGGGGTAAAACGTTTTTTTGAAAAATGATAGGTATGAATGTGATAAGGAAAAGAGATAAATCCAATGGAATAGGTCTCAAATAATGGTGCAAAAATTTTCGGATTTTTTTTTTCTACACTTGCAGAGTTATACTATGGTCTGAAGAATACTACAGTGATGAAATGTCCAAATGCTTAACCAAGAAGAAATGTGTAGTGATTTGACAACTCGAACATAGTTGTGTGGTAATAGATCTTGTCTGTTTTATGTTTTGTTTCCGTCCCCAAGGGTTAGGTATTCAAGGGTTCTACAGACAAGGGTTTGCCCTGTGCTATAGCACTCTAATATACATCTGAGGTCCAACAATATTACTCGACCCAATATCTCAGGGCACCAACTAAGGAGACTAGACCATGCCTTAGCCATACTACCCGAATACCCAGGTACTAAGGAGTATCTTCCCGAGTGTTGTTCTCGGTGACACTATAACAGTTAGGCAGTTGATCGGTTTATCTAAATAGGGATTTAGGAAATCTAGGCCGGTCCATATACAAGTGTTTTCTGATGTGATACCACTCGAAGAAGTACCAACAAGGGTTACAAGGGTGGCCAACAAATGTGCGCTTAAGAAACACTTGTATTTCCTGTGCGTATGAATCCCTCAATCGTGGGTTTATGCTCTTGATGACAGATCTCTGTAGCTTAAAGATGTCATAATACATCTCCACCCTGAAAAAAAATTAACCCACAATTTTCTGTCGACGAAAGTGCTCTGATACCACTTGTAATATTCCATATATAAAAGTATTCAAAACATAAAGAAAATGCTAGAAATGGAAGATAAATAACAATATAACGAGAAAAACACCACAATAACACTGAAATGATATCAAAATAACACCAGAAAGAGCACTTTGATTCAGAAAGCAATGTTCACGAGCGTCTTTGAGAGGGCAATCTCCAGTCGAGCAAAGATTTATTACAATAAGCTAGGGTTCTCATACCCTCAACTCCTATTTATACTAAATATGTCTATCAAAAGAACCATCTAGAGGAAGATCCTTCTAGAAGCGAAAGATTCTATTAAGTCTTCTTACATTCGACTTATTCTAATTTATTGCAAGGCCTTATTAATATTGACCTTTATTACATTCGAATATATTGTTATACATACATGAGGGGTTATGTCCCTAATATAATGGGGAACTTTAAACATAGAGGGGGGAAAACGAAAACGATTTTACAAGACGAAGGCGAAAAAACTTAATAATTGGTCTACAAAAGGAGAGAGATAGGGAAAAACATAGACTTAGGTAGAAACCACAAACCCATAGGACTCTGACAAGTTTTTGTGATAACAGGTCCAATGGACATGGAAGTAGGGTTGAGCTTATAAGAGTTAGTTGGGACAATAAAGATGTGCAAAAGGAAGTGTATAGCTATAGAGAAAGAAATGAAAAGTGGATAAATGGATTAAGAGCATAGCCAAATTGGCATTCAGATGCTATAGAGTATGAATGGTTTGCAAGGTAGAATCAGAAGAGATTATCACATAAAACATGAAACAAACAAGTGAAGAATTTCATCGATTGGCACAGAAAGGCAAGGTAATCCTTCATAGCCATGAAGGTAGAAATGTAATGATGGATGAAGATATTTCCACAAAATAAAAGTAAGGAAATTAGATATGGTGAGTGAGTCATGGGATGGGATACTCATGTCTAAGAGAAGGCATAGGAATTATTGAAAAATAATTCTTAGCCAGGAATTAGCCACTTTTGTCTAAAAATATTCAGAGCAAGAAGACCACTTATATTATCAGAGTGCACAGTGGATGTAGGGTATATGTACAAATAATTCAAGGGATGGGATAATAAAGGTTATTCATTGAAATTTCCAATAAGAAATATAGCATCCAATTGGGATTAGATTGGTCCTGAGTGGATATGACAAAGATTCATAGGAAAATTACTCAATGGAGTAAAGAAAAGTGTTCAAATTTTGTTGAGAAAGACAATGGTGTTGATACTGAGAAGGGGGGGGGGGTGAATCATTATCAAGTGAAATTTATCACCTTTTAATACTTTAACTTTTCAATCAAATAAATTCATCCCAATATACAATAAAGATAAGAAGAACAAATACATAATGCACAACAGAATTATGTGGAAATCCACGAAATGTCTTTCTTATATAATAAAAGGATTACATTCATAGGAAGCTACAACTTCCAAGATTCTCTAAATCCAAATGGAAGGAGGTTTCAAAACCCTAATTTATAGGCTCCAAACCTGAAGGAACCTACAACTCCCTATATTCTCTAGCTCCAACTGGAAGGAGGACTCAACCCCCTTTCCTTGCCCCTTCCTTCCACTCTCATATATA
>JZKD02S2106217.1:102014-115787 GCA_000966675.3 Picea glauca
ATAACATTACTAATCTAAATTACAACTAATGGCCTAAAGCCGACATAAATAAAATAGCAATACTAATCTAATATGCCCCAATTAAGGGGTAATGAGCCAATATTAGGGCTTAACAATACTCCTTGAAGTAAACCCATACGATTGTTCATGCTAATCACCAATGACTGACATTGACATCATTGACAAAACCATTCAACAATATCCCCCTTTCTCATTGATGGAAAAACTCATAATCCCCCTATCATCATTCTCCTAATCTTCCTCTCCACTTTTGACATCAATGGAAAATTGTAGCTCTTCTCTTTGGGGTTTCTTCCCCTGAACTCATGGTGTTCAATAGTACTTCAACTTCCTTTTTTGTCTTCTTATCCTTTCCTTCCTTGTTATAGTCCTTGGAGATATTTTTTGTGACTTCAATTTTATTTCCCTCCTCTTTGTCTAGGATGTTTATGTTAATTTTTATTCTTTTTGTTGTTGCGACCAATCTTCCTGAGTCTTTTTCTCTGATTTCACATATTCAATAATCAAAATTAAGATTGTATCCTTGATCACATATTTTATTGACAATAAGGAGATTATGCTTGAAATCTTCAACTAGTAAGACATTTGTTGCTTTAAACTTTCACTTCCAAGCCTCACTACACCATTTCCAAGTATTTTTATAGAGGAGTCATTTCCAAATGAAACACCACCACTTTTTCCTTTCTTTAACTTGATGAATTTTGTTTGGTCCTTAGTCATGTGTGTTGAGCACCCACTATCTATGTACCATTTGTCTTGTTTATTTTCAACAAGAAGTTTTAATAAAAAATCTTCCTTGTTTGGATTCTCTTTCCTTTCCCATATTGTAGTTGGTTTTATGATAGAATCATCTTCTTTCATATCTCTACAATATCTTTCTTTATGACCAATATTATTTCATTTGTAGAATACAATGTTCTAATCCATCAGTGGATTAAATGGATTTTAATTAATGTTGACAAATCCATGAGCATTTCTTGATCTACTATTTACATGATTGTCCTTTGGATATCCATAATTATTTTTGTTTCTCATACTGTTATTTCTTTCATTTATTTTCTAGTGAATTACTTTATGTCCAAAGTTTTTGCAAGAATAACAATGACCAAGAAAAATACTCTCATACCTAGTAGAAAAGGACCTTCTTGGTGTTTAACCCCTTATGAATTTTGATCTTTTGTTCTAGTTGGAGGTGTCATGTTCCTATTGTTATTTAAACCCCTTTTGTTTGTTGATTCCACTTATTAAGGAATTTGCATAATTTCTAAAATTTCCTTCATCTTCCCCATATGTTTTATCTATGTTTGTTGTCTTCAAAATGTTGTCATATACAAGTCCTATATTATAGGTAGGTGATCTTTGTTTGCTAATAATTTTATCTAAATTTTCAGTACTTCCTTCAAATTTATTGTAGTAATTCAATTTTTCCATTGTCAATATCATCTCTTTTCTTGTGTGATCCAATTCCGCTTTCAATTTCTCATAATATTCAGTCTTCTTGGATTTATTTAACTACACCTTCAAGTTGTTAATTGTGTTTTCAAGCTCATTATTATCTTCTTCACAATTTTTCAATTCATTTTTTAACTCTCTATTTTTGTTTCTGAGCTTGATATTTACTACTTCATCATGTTTCAAATTTTCAAGATTCTCTTCATCTTCATTTTCACTTTCTGTGATGTCTTTGCTTCCTTAGAAATATTATGTGTTTGTTTCTTCCATCTCTTCATCAGAGTCTTCTTCAAAATTGATTTCATCTGTTTCATAATTTTTTTGGTCATTATTGTAATTTTATTGAGTTATGAAGATAACTTCCCTTTCTTCTCCATCACTTTCATCTGAAGAATTGTTGTCCTCCTTGGAGTAGAGACTATTTTTCTTGTGGAAACTTTTATTTTCTTCAAAAGTAAATTTCTTAGCATAGTTTCTTACTCTACCACAATTGAATAATTTAAAAGGTAACTTACTTTTTTATTTTTTGGTTCGCCTTTTGAGCCTCCTTACGAAATATGCTTCTTCTTCATCTGATTCATTGCTTGATATTTATTCTACCCCGTGTTATTTGTTCCTTGTTTCATTCGTGTCTTTAAAATATGTTTCTCTATTTGGTTGTCCATTTTTTGTATATGTTCTCATTTCATATGTTGTGAGGGTCCCATATGGTAGTTCATTCATTTTCATTTTGGTCAAATCCCTAGTTTCCTCAATGATCAAGACCTTGGTGTCATATATCAAAGGAAGTGATCTCAAAATCTTTAGTACAACCAATGATTCTTTGACATCTTATCCTAGTCCTCTTATGGAAATGACAACCTCATTTACTCTAAGTAAATAGGTTAGAATATATTCCTTTTCATTCATTTTCAAGTTTTCAAACTGTCTTTTGTGTCATTGAAGCTTGACCTGCTTTACTTTTAGATCACCTTCATAAATATTTTGAAGTTTATCCCAAACCTCTTTAGTTGTGCTGCAAACTATCACCTTGCTATAAAAAATTGTTGTCAATCCACTTATGATAACATGCCCAGCCTTTGAATTACAACTCATTAATTTCTTCTCATCTAGATTAGTAGGAGAAATTTTTGGAAATTTATAGCCATTGAAAACTAAGAGCTAGATATCCACTCCTAAAGATGTCAAGTAAGTTTGCATTATGTTGCTCTAGTATGCATAATTGTTTCCATCAAATAGTGCAATCCCATTTGGAATGTGGCCTTCCATTTTTGCTCACGATCTTCCTTCTAGTGATTAAGTTGTTCTGAAGGTAACCGACTCTTATACCAATTATTGATACTGAGAGAGGGGGATGAATTAGTATCAAGTAAAATTTAGAACCTTTTAAAACTGTAAATTTTCAATCAAATAAATGCATCCCAATCCACAATCAAGAGAAGAAAAATAAATATACAATGCACAATAGTTTTACGTGGAATCCACATAATTCCTTTATTATATAATAACAATATTACATTAATAGGAAGATACAAATTACAATATTATATAGCTCCAATTGGAAGGAGGATTCAACCCCCTAATTTACAGGCTCCAACCTGAAGGAGGCTACAACTCCCTAGATTCTCCAGCTCGAACTGGAAGGAGGCTTTAACCCCCTTTCCTTGCCCCTTCCTTCCACCCTCAAATATGTATATAAAAGAATAAACCTGTCATGGTCACTGTCACTGTCACTATCACTATCACTGTTACTATCATTTTCTTGGTCACTATCATTGATACATCATTATCATCAAACTAGGTCCACATAGAAACTAGGTCCACATAGACTATCACTGTCACTATATCTATCACTATCATTGATACATAATCATCATAAAATGGGTCCACATAGAGATCCTATGTCCACACGAGTCCACACATACACCCCAAAAAACACATAGAAACATGTGCAAAGAATCAACCTTTCATACTATAACGAACCCATAGCAATGATCAAAACAACACCATAAGACTAGAAAATATTATTCATAAGATCTCCTTAACCTCCAAGTACCTTCATTACCAAAATTGTGTTAAAATATCACAAACTTGGATACACTAAAAATGTGAAAATCGATCATGTATTTATAGTAGTTATGTCCCTATTTTTAGTTTTTGGGCTGACCTTGCTGAACTATCCTCAATTTTCTGGCTGGGTTGTTGGACGAAAAAAATCATATCTCTTCATTACTAGGGAATTACAGGGACTTCCATATACCATTGGAAATGAATAAGAATAATATTTACAACCATGTAACTTGTGCTTCCATTGGAGTTAGTTATGTAAGGTAAAAATTACCTCAAAGATATGGTATCTAATTGACCACAAATAATACTTTCAACAATCTCCATCTTGCAATTTTTATCTAGGACATCTGTAGGATTTTTCACTTGAATCTAGGTGATTATTCATTTGATTTTAGGGCTTCTTCAAAGCCTCTTCCCATGAGGGCCATTCTTAAAGATATTCCATAAGGGGACCACTTTGGAGACTCCTTCAAGTAAACCCATAGGCTTCTTCATGATAATCACCAATGACTGACTTTGACATCAATGACAATACCATTCAACAATATCCCCCTTTCTCATTGATGGAAACATTGATACTCCCCCTGTCATCATCTGCCTAATCTTTCTCTCCCCATTTGAAATCAATGGAAAAGGGTAAATCTTCTCTTTGGGGTTGTTCCCATTGAAATCACGACACTCAATAGTACTTAACCTTCATTTTTTGTCTTCTTATCCTTTCCTTCCTTGTTATAGTCCTTGGAGATATTTTTTGTGACTTCGATTTTCTTTCTCTCCTCTTTGTCTAGGATGTATATGTATATGTCAAGGTACATGGAACATTACCTTATGGATTAATGGGTACATGTTGGGGGAGGGGAATGTAAAATTATTTTAAGGATAAATACTAAGTTTATTGTGTTGTGTGCGCTCCAAACGAACTACTTGGACTAGATATGGAGTGAGTTCAGGGTAGTGATGGGTTGGTTGATCATAGATCTCACAAAACGGGCAAGGGTAATTAGTCCATGTATGGGTGGTACATCTATGCTTGGCTTTATTGTAGTTCTAGTGGGTCCTATGAGATACCCCATCCGTACAAGCATTTCCCCCATGCCATGGACATTAATAATGGTTGTTTATATTATTACTCCTTGTGAGTGGCAGATGACCAATATAACTAGGAGAGGGGGCCCAAGTTTGTCTCAACTGAGAAGATAAGGATGGGGTTATATATGACAGATTTTGTGGTCCTTCCATGGTGTTTGATAGTTGGAGAGACAATTCCTCAAAAGGAAGGGCTAATATATGGGTGAATTGTTCTAGATAGTAGTTCCTATAAAGGTGGACCCAAGAAAAGCTAATCCTAAAACAATGGCACTCACTGGTGTGTGTGCTGGCTATGTTGATGCATTCACAAAATTGGGGACTTGTAACACCCCAAGTTTTGAACCCCCATTTTAAATAATGTATTGTTACAATGTTGAGAGGCCAGAGTGCCCAAAACAATTATTAAAAGGCCAGTGTGCCCAAGACATGTAATGTTTTTATCATTATTAATAATAAATACACGACTGGTTGCTAGATGGATAAGGACTAGAGTTATAGGGGGCTATGATTCCACAAGAGAGGGGGTTTGAGGGGCTAAGTGTTTATTCCTATTCTAATTACCCTTGTGTCTAAGGGAGGGGATCGATTAAGTGAGATTCTTGGGGAAGGACAAGAGGTTCTTGATTCTCCCTGAAATTACTTAAACCCGCCTCAAGTCTGAAAGGGGGGTTGGTCGTTGGCTCATTTGCTCCTTCAATTTTTCATTCGCACCATTATATCGCTCACACAATTTCATGCAGGCACATCCATGCACCCACTTACCTATTCATTAATCCATCCATCATCCGCGTCTTGGCTAGGGAAAGGGAATCAAACTGCCAAAGAAATAGCCACAAGATAGTTGGTTGTAGTGGTTGTTGGAGTGATCCAAACGCGACTTGAGGCTCACATGTATGAGATTTTTTGGTCTGTTTCCATTATTGCTCACATCTACGAGTCTTGAGAGTTCCAACATCGTGATTATGGACCAATTGGATGGAGCCCGAATTAAGGAGAATGACTGCTTGAGGGACTGCGTGGCAGAGAAGGGTGGAGGTGCGTTCTCTTGAGTGGTGCAAGCTAGGTAGAAGAGAGCTGGGTACTTGGATTGTTGTGAGAGTTGGGAAGCCTATGAGAGTTTGGGTGATGACTGGTTTTGGAATCCAAGTAACACTCTGGAACTGTCCTTGTGGATTCATAGCCTTGGCTTGGGGGTGACGTTGTTGTTGATATTTGGAACAATAATGTCTACAGTTGGGTGGAATGTCCTTGGTCTGCATCCAATTGGTGTCATATTTCATAAATTTAAGTTCTCTCTGTTATGTTATCATTTACATGTATATGAATGCATTTCTGTTGTGTATATTTAATTATCATTTAACTAAATCTTTAGACTATGCATGCTTTCTAGATTTTGTTGTGCATGTCATTAAAGTATTTTCTTTTATGCATCCTTAAATTTTTAAAGGTATATGTAAGAGAAATAATTCTAAGGGCGGGATTGAAGGTAGCATGCCCTGGCTTGTGGGTGGCTGGGTATGTTATAGTTTGGTATCAGAGCTTCTAGTTGAAACATCTGGTTGGTATGGTCTGGGTCTATTGGTCAGAGTCTCGGGGTCGAGATCGAATACTGACCATGGAGTTAAAAATCCCAGGAGGAATGACATTGCAGAATATACATGGAAGATAGAACGTCAGAGACCCGTGTAATGGGTTCGAAGGATCATGACCGTCCCCTTCAAATTTGGGAGTGATCACCACTTTAGGATTAGAAGAGATCTGGGATCGTTCAATCAAAGGATAGGTGAACAAGGGTCATCCAATGAAAAGGAAGCAAGGGTTAAGGTCACAACCATCAGATCCAATGGGAGAGTGAGATCAATAGACAAGAGGCATTGCAGGGAACCGAGTTGCATGGGAGATAATTTCCCAATGTGGTCCTGTAATCCAAACCACAGTTTCCCCAAGGGGTTACGTGTCAGAATTAGGAGAATTGAGGGGTGAAAAGAGGGTTACTACAAACCACTAATAGAAATACATGCAGTGATGTGATAGGTTAGGGCTTGAACATCGAAACTCCAAATAGATGAAGTAGCTGGGGACCGCCGATCCATAGGATGAAACATGTCAAACGATCATGTGCTCTGGGTGAAAGTACTCCGGGAAAGAGTGAGAGAGGAGAAGTTGAGAGTTGAAACTCCCAAAAACCAGAGAGCCGAAGACCCGTAGTAAACGTTGACTGTCGGATCGTCCGAAGTAGATCTTGATCATCGATTTCCAAGAGGTTACATGTTAGTAGATTAGTAACTTCGGAGGAATCTATTAGAGAGGTTTTCAGTTGGGATTTGAGACTCCCGAAGCCTAGAGAGCTGGAGAGACGAAGTAAATATCGACCGTCCAATCATCTGAGAAGATCTCAACCATTTATCTGCTGAGAGCCATGCGTCACTAGATCCATGGCTTCAGGTAAAAGCCAGTGGGGCTAGATAAGTTTTGAAATTTGAAGTTTCCTAAGTCCAAAGACCCGAAGAAATTGTAGCCATCAGATTAAGGATGACACGCAGTGTAGATCCGTGGACTCTGAGTGAAGACCCAAAGTGAATCTTAGTCGTCAAATCCAGGAGTATACATGGGGACAGATTGGCCAGTTTGGGAATATGGAGTTCAGGAGAATTGGAAGTGTGCTAGCATGTAAACTCTCGAAGTTCGAAAGCCTGAAGAGCCGAAGTGATGGGGAATGATGACGTCACCAGTAGGTGATGTGGACCCCATAATTTCCTAAGTAACGTGGCTTGCGAACGTCACCTGGGCTGATGTGGACACATGGAATGTGTGCCACATGTTAGTAAGTTTTAGCATTTAGAGTATTGAAAATTCATTTAGAACGTGACATGTGTCCCCCACCTGATTGGTCCACGTGTACACTTACAGTATTTCACCACGTGGTGACAAATCTTGAAATCCAAATACTGGGCACTCCGGAGGGGAAAGATGTGACAGATTGCATTGGGTCGAAATATCCTGAAGGCCCGAAGGCCGAAGTACATATCAACCATTGATTCCAAAAGACACACGTCGAAGGATCATCGACTTCGGGTGAAATCACTCCGGGAGAAAGTGCAGGAGGAAGGTTTGAAACTTCTGAATCCTGAAGAGCTGAAGCGATTCACTGTTGTTGATCTATGGGAGGACACCCATCGACAAATCATGAACTTCGGGTAAAAGAATTCTGGGAGGAGGCAAGAGAGGAAAGTTGAGACTCCTAAAGCGTGGATTCTCGAAGTGGATCTCAATCGTTGATTGTGAAAGAGGAAGAGGACCGTTGATCCGGTCCTGGCTGAAAGTTTCGAAGTCCAAAAGCTCTGGAAAATCTCTTTTTCAACTAAGTACAGGGTCATGGTCGTGGTCATATGAATATTTAGAGGTGAGGGAAGGAGGGCTAAGGGTCAAATTGGTTGTCTTCAAGGAAACAAATTGTGAAGGAAGGATTTAACCACAGTTTCTAGTCGTGGTCACCTGGGAAGGTGGTTTGAAGGAAGCGCCTAAGAAGGATGAGTTATGTGTCGGACAAAGATAACAAGACACTATTATTTCTAGAGAATGGGGATATGATCTCCATGAACAAAAAAAAAAAGAAAGAGACCTGTAGCATGGTATGGCAATTTTGTTTTTCATATGCATAATTCTAACAAAATGGTCACTTGCACATTTTGCAGAATTAAGGGGCTTAAGAACATTAGCTCAGGATGTGTATCGAGTAAATGGAAAAAGGTGAGGGAATCTCCAATCATGATAAGGAGGATGAAGGAAAGAATACCAGATTTGGTGATGTAGAGACATAGTCCAATGGACGCAAGGGAAAAGGAAAGAAGGAAACGCTACTAGAAATGGTAAGAAGCCTAAAGATGGAAGTACAGAGCTACAAATCAGACAATGAGAGACTGATGAGAGAGAAAAGTCAGATAAATTCTTGAGTGTTGTAGAGATTAAATCAGTTGCAGAGACAAACAAAGAAGGGATCAAACTCAAGACAAGAGGAAGGTAGGTGCCATGAAAGAAGGAATGATCATGGAAGATTTGGTTATTCTAGAAGTGATAACAAAGCTCATGGACACCACTCACCTCCTTACTCAGAAAGAAATTTTTATGCATCGGAAGATCCTGTAAGAATTCCAAAGGTGTCTCCTTTCAGACACCAAATAAAGAAACAAGAGACATATAATTTGCAAGGAGAGCTAAGGAATCTCAAGCCACCTTCCTTCGATTGTGAAAGAGAAAGGGAAGATGATGCCAAAACATGGTTTCTTGGGATCAGGGGATATTTTCAGTTTCATAACTATTCATCAAACTTGGACACCAGGATTTCCACCTACCATTTACATAGGAAATCTTCAATATGGTGGGACCAACTAAAGCAAGTGGAACATGTTAATTAAATTAGGATCACTTGGAAGTAGTTCAAGAAGTACTTCCAAAAGGAGTACCTCTCAGAGCATTTCTATAACAAGAAAATGCAGGAGTTCTTTGAACTTAGTTTGGGAAGCATGACTATGGAAGAGTACGAGAAGAAGTTCTTGGGATTGTTAAAGTATGTTAGGTTCATTGGTGATGATAAAGTGAAAATACAAAGATTTCTAAATGGACTGCCAATCTTTTATAAGGAAAAGATCAAGTATGAGGAGCCCAAGACCTTGACTGAATCTATCAGGAAGGATAAATACCTGTATGAGTAAGGCCAGGGAAGAGAATCCATGAAAAAATCTTGGAAGGACAAAAAAAATGTGAATTTCGATCAGAGGAGGAAAGGATTCAACCCCCCCTTCAATAGGAATGAGCCTAATAGAAATCATCAAGATTAGTATGCTGAGGGGGATTTCAAGAAAGAAGATTCCTTGGGAAAAAGGGGAAGACCACCAATCCAATGCTAGGGATGCAAGGAAGATCACATGTACAAGGATTTCCCATGCAGAAAAGACAGAGTGAATACTGTGCACAACATCCAAGAGGCTACAAAAGTTGAAGATATGGGAAGAATATATGCAACTTTAGATGATCGACAAGAAGAGTACCAATCCAATATGATCAAGGTGGAAGTTAAGATCATAAATCAACCTGTTTCTATTTTGATTGATTCAGGATCATGTCATTTCTACATTGATCTTAAGATAGTGGATAGATTACATTTGGAGAAACGTAATCTTGGAAAAGCAAGTTTGGTTCAGTTAGACACTAGAACCAAAAGAAGAATCCATGATATGGTCAGAAGTTGTTCCAAAAGTCTTAATGGCGTGAATACTAGTATTGATCTAAATATCATACCATTGGGGTCTTATGATATTCTGTTTGGAATGGATTGATTGGACAAGCATCATGATATCCTAGATTGTCATAACAAGACATTTACCTGTCTTGATGGAAATGGAAAACATAGAACTGTGAAAGGAATTCCAAGACCCATCTCTATAAGGGGTATTTCAGCCTTATAGTTAAAAATATTCTTTAGGAAAGGATGTCAATTGTATGCAGCTCATGTGGAAGAGCCAAATAATACAAAAGGGTGAATCCTTTATGATTTCTCAGTACTACAGGAATTTGAAGATGTATTCCAAGAAATACCTGGATTTCCACCAAGAAGCGAGATAGATTTCTCAATTGATTTAGTGCCAGGAACTGCCCCAATGTCAAAATCACCTTACAGAATGAGCACACCAGAGTTAAAAGAATTACAAATTCTTTTGGAGGAATTTTTTAAGAAAGGGTACATACGTCCAAGTGTTTCAATTTGGGGAGCACCAATACTTTTTGTCAAAAAGAAGGATGGAACCTTGAGGCTGTGTATTGAATTCCGACAATTGAACAAGTACACTATAAAGAACAAGTATCCTCTACCCCGAATTGATGACCTCTTTGATCAACTAAGAGGAGCAAAGATATTCTCAAATATTGACCTGAGGGCAGAATACCATCAGGTAAGAATCAAGGAAGAAGACATTCATAAGACAACCTTTAGTACCAGGTATGGGAATTATGAATTTCTAGTGGTGCCTTTTGGATGGACCAATACACCAGCTGTCTTCATGTGCTTAATGAATGGCATATTCAAGAATTATTTGGATAATTTTGTCATAGTATTCCTAGATGACATACTTATCTATTCTAAGTCTGAAGAGGAGAATGAACATCACCTAAGATAGGTGTTGCAAGTACTGAGAGAACATCATTTGTATGCCAATTTGAGTAAGTTTTATTTTTATCAAAAGTAGATCCATTACTCGGGACACATTATTTTAGAATAGGGCATAACAGTAGATCCAGAGAAGATCGAAGCCATTAGAGGATGGAAAACACCCATAAATGTGTCAGACGTCAGATATTTTATGGGATTAGCTGGCTAATACAAAAGGTTCATAGTAGGTTTCTCTAAGATCGCTCATCCCATCACTTCTTTGCAAAAGAAGGGAACTAAATTTGAATGGACACTCAAGGGTGAAAATAATTTTAATTTGTTGAAGGAATTACTTACTAGTGCACCTATGTTAAATATTGTTGACCCAAATGAAATTTTTTTGGTATGTACAGACACATGCAAGGAAGGAATTGGGGGACTCCTAAGACAAAATGGACATGTCATTGGATATGAGTCCAGAAAGATTAAGGAACATGAGAGGAACTATGCCATGCATGAATTGGAACTTTTTTCCATTGTTCACACCTTGAGGACATGGAGGCATTATCTCATGGGGAAGAAATTCGAATTAAGGGAAGACCACATTGGCTTGAAGTATCGTTTTGAACAAACGACGTTGAATGCCTGGCAAAGAAGATGGCTGGAATTTTTAAGTGAATATGACTTAGATATCAAGCATATCAAGGGAAAGGATAATAAAGTTGTTGATGCACTTAGTAGAAGAGTGCATATCATGCATGCTATTGTTGTTAGTATGCATCAGTCAGACTTGAAGAGCATAATTTTATATGGTCTTGTTACAGACCAGCATTACCTACAGGTAAAGGAAAAATTACAGCAAGGAGATATACAATAGAAAATAAAGGAGCATGAGATAAAGGAAGACAGATTACTCATGCATAAAAAAAAATCTATGTTCCTAGTTCTGTAGAACTGAGAAATTTGGTACTAAAGGAAATCCTGATGTTCCTTATGCTGGACATCCCGGTTACGAGAAAACAATTACAACAATAAGAAGCCATTTCTTTTGGCTGAGAATGAAGAAGGATGTTTCTAATTACATCGCTCGATGTGTGGAATGTCAGAAGGTAAAGGCTGAGCAGAGGCACCCAATGAGTTTTTTGCAACCATTGCCAAGTCCAAAGAAGAAATGGGAAGTGATCGTCGTGGATTTCATCACAAGATTACCCAGAATGAATAAGAAACATGATTCAATCATGGTGGTGGTTGAAAAATTAATAAAGGATGCTTATTTTGTGCCTGTGAAGAAAACACATAAATCGGCTATTATTGCAGAAATTTTCATGAAGGAAATTGATAGGTTGCATGGGATACCTAGGACAATTGTCTCAGACAGAGATACAAAGTTTACCTCCAATTTCTGGATGGGATTGTTTAAAGAATTTGGCACAAATATAAACTTCAACACAACATATCATCTAGACAGATGGGCTAACATAGAGAGTCAATCGAATAATTGAAGACATGCTAATAATCCATGTGATGGATAAGCCATCTAAGTGGGAAGATTACTTACACTTGGTTGAGTTTTCATATAATAATGGGTCTCAATCTTCATTGAGAATGAGCCCATTTGAAGCCTTGTAGGCTAGGAAATGCAATACTCCAGTAAGATGAGACAACCAACAGATAGAGTGGTACTTGCATCAGATTTGCTCAAGGACATGGAAGACCAGGTGGTCAAGATCAAGAAGAATTTAAAAGCAACTCAGGATAGATAGAAAGTTTATACAGACAAGAATAGGAAAACTAAAGAGTTTAAATTAGGGGAGAATGTACTTTTTAAAGTGAAGACCAATAAAAGTTCTCTGAAATTGGGTAGTTTTACAGAGATGGAAGCCAAATTCTGTGGTCCATTTGAAATATTGGAGAGAATAGGGCCAGTTGCATACATGCTTGCATTGCCTACTTCCATGAATGTGAATAATGTATTTCATGTCTCTTTACTAAAGAAATATGTACATGATCCTAACCATGTTATTGATTAGCATTTGATTCAGGTATAGACAGAGTGAGATTTCCAAGTTCATCCAATGCGAGTATTAGACAAAAAATTCAAAATGCTTCAGAATCGAGTTATAGAACTGGTAATAGTTCAGTGGACCTGCTACGGTCCTGAAGATGCTACCTGGGAGCATGAAGATGCCATGCGGGTAGAGTACCCATAACGTTTTGAATACATTTGAGATTTTGATCTCTATTTTGTATATGTACTAAGGATAGTGCCAAAATAAGGGGGAGGGGATGTAACAACCCATGTTTTGAACCCCCATTTTAAATAATGTATTGTTACAATGATGAGAGGCTAGAGTGCCCAAAAAATTATTAAAAGGCCAGTCTACCCAAGACATGTAATGTTTTTATCATTATTAATAATAAATACACGATTGGCTACTAAATGGACACAAAGTAGAGTTATAGGGGGCTATGATTCCACAAGAGAGGGGGATTGAGGGGCTAAGTGTTTATTCCTATTCTAATTACCCTTTTTTATAAGGGAGGGGATTGGTTACGTGAGATTCTTGGGGAAGGCCAGGAGGTTCTTGATTCTCCCCAAAATTACTTAAACCCGCCTCTGGTTTGATGGGGGGGTTGTTCATTGGCTCGTTTTTTCCTTAATTTTTGCATTCACACCATTATATCCCTCACATACTTTAATGCACGCACCTCCATGCACCCACTTACCCATTCATTGATCCATCCATCATCCACATCTTGGATGGGGAAAGGGAATCGAACTACCGAAGAATTAGCCACGAGATAGTTGGCTGTAGTGGTCACTGGAGTGATCCAACTGCGACTTGAGGCCCGCATATCTAAGATGCATTGGCATGTGTCTAGCATTGCTCACTGCTGTGAGTCCTGATATTTCTAGCATCAAGATTCTGGACCAGTTGCGCTAGAGCCCAAATTAAGGAGAAGGATTGCCTGAGGGACTGTGTGGCAGAGAAGGG
>JZKD02S2106217.1:138412-149509 GCA_000966675.3 Picea glauca
TATATATCTTTTGGTTGACTCATTGAATTTATCCTATGCCAAACATTCACCAAAATATGTTCTTTTCACTATGTTAAGGGATTATACAACTAGAACTTGTCTTTATTGGACAAGACATCTTTTCTAGATGTCTTAGTATAACCATAAAAAACCCAATTTAATGGATCATTCTTCCTCCTAGGTTAATGCCCCCTTGAATGTGAAAATAAGACCTCCAGATAATTCTTTCAACAAAAAGCATTCTCTATTCTAGAATACTTGGATTTTTGAATATAGATGAGGGCCTATTAAGATGAATTGAGAGACTAAATATAAATATATGAGGGAAACTCTTGATTGGATGTGACACTCCATATTTGTACTCTTGAAATCAAAACTAGATGGTGCTTGATGATGCAGAGCAATCTACCCATACCTTATTTACTTCAGAGAATTTCCCTTTGTGAAATGTTTTCAAGAATATAATGAAATTCATAGCCTATAATATTCTTCCAATACATGCCCCTTATCTTCAAAAATAAAATCAATTTTTTTTTGCTCAAAAATAAAATTTTATTTATTTTGCCCAAAAATAATTTTTTAATTTTTTTTTAAATAAATAGTTTTCATCGCAATTTTGATGCACAACAAAAATCCTGCAGAAAATTTTCTATATAAACCAATAAAGTTGTCATTGCAATTGTGACGCACAATAGAAATCATGCGATGAATTTTTTATATAAACCATGAAAGTTTTCATCGCAATTTCGATGTACAATAGAAATAAACCATGAAAGTTGTCGTTGCAATGTCGATGAACAATAGAAATCCTACGACGAATTTTCTATATAGACCATGAAATTTGTCGTCGCAATTTTGACACCCAATAGAAATCCTGCGACGAACTTGCTATATAAAACATGAAATTTGTATAGCGAAATTGTCGTTATATACCATGTTGTCGTCACAATAGCAATGAACATTTTGATAGTTGATTCGTCGAAATGGTTTCACTTGCTTTGCCTATATTGTCGAGTGTGCGACGATTTCCCTACTGTGTCGCTCTTTCGACGAATTATTCACTTAGTCGTATTGGCAACGATATTTCTTTTTTTGTCGCAATTGTGAGAATTTCCCTACGGTTGTCGCTCTTGCGACGTTAATTCAAGTTCATCTAATTTGCCACGTCACATGAAACGACGTTTGAGAGACTCAAGATTCGTCGCAATATATACGACATAACGTTGCAAGAGAGTCGAAATAACCATCGCAAAATGACCCAAATTTGCTAGTGGGGTCATGGGCCAACCTCGTTGGTTAAAAATGGTATGAGAAAAATACTTTCACTAAATAAATGGAACCCTTCTGATCCTCCCAGATCTCTTATGGGTGCGGAGAGAAGATAATACTATGGTTTCAAGTATCTAATAAAAACCTTTTGAGTGAGTGGTGAGAAAAGAGAGGTCCCTTAACAACCTTGTTGGACCAACAAGACAACAAATAAATGATTAGTGTATTAGTGAATCCACAAAAAAATAAACAACAAAAGAAATAACTAAGAAATGAAACCAAACTAAGCACATGTAAATTCTAAAATATGCATGAAATTAACACAAGAGATAACTACCCAAATGGAAAGTGATCTTTGAATTGAGAACACCAAAGGAGAAAATTGGGACTATGGATCCCCTATTCCTCCTTGGGAGGGATCTTGAGTCCCCCAAAAATAGAGCTTGACTCTCCTATATAACAATGGTGAAGAACTTCTTAGTAAATTTTCTCAATAGGTGAGAAGCTTACCAAATGCTATGATTGCTCAATGGGCTCTCAAGAGAATCAATGGCTTCTCTAAGAGAAAATGGGAAACATAACAATACAATTAATTCCCTCATTTTTAGCATGCAATGGCCATGTATTTATAGGACCATATAAAGATATTTCATAACATGTTCCAAGTGTGAATGGGAGGCATTTAGTGGTACATCCCATCCTTTCAATCATCACAAGGTGAAATATTGGGTCGATCTTAGAGTCTTGTCCTGATTCACTTCAGCCTAAAAGTAGTTGAAGCCCGAAAAAATTCATAAATTCATCATTTCTGCATCCATGTGGGTTGAATCAGTGACAGTCACGTGGGTCATGCAGAGTGCACATTCAATGCTTTTCTTATTCGCGTGAATGTGCATGCGTTGAATTTGGTGGAAATGCACAAAATATTATGGCTCTTTTTATATAGTTTTTTCATCTTGATGGATTAGGTTATGTAAATTATGGAAGTATGTTGTGTTTTTTTAAATCTTTTCTTCAACCATTATTTGTATTTATTGTGAGCAATTTTCTAGTGATAACAATGATGATGAACTAGTCAACATTTCTAGTAAAATTGTTTTCAATGGATTGTAGGGAGGAACAAGAGAAACAAATAGATTTCCATTATGATTGGCTATTAATTATGATAGCATTGAATACATGGAGGGAGGCATAGGAGACGTAGTTCCTAGAAGGAATGTAGAAACCATTCTTGGAATAAAGATATGTGTCATTGTGGCATACCGCACATAAGAATAGATAGTTGGACAATAATATAACTTTCTACGTCTATAAAGGGATTATGCAACAATGCATTGAATACATGTCATGCATTCAATTGTACATAGTTTAATCCTATAAGGACATTACGCAATTTAAGGTAGGGTAGAACCATATGAATATTCAGGCAAAGAAGGACCCAAATCAACAATGGATACCGACGCATTATAGGGTGATAGAGCAAGAGATCATCTAGATGGTAAACGATTGGGATGAAGAGTGGAGAATACCAAAGATAAAAACAATGCGTAAGGATAAGAAACAGCCAAAGAAGGAGACACAAGAACCATACAATGATTAATAGGAAGTATAAGAGGAACAAGGAGAACAAGGAAAGAGTGAATGTAAAGTTCAGGAAATACCATCGCCCATTGGAGAAAAGAGGAAGGAACATCCAAAGGAGAAATTAGTGCATGAGCATAAGTATAGGAAATACATCAATCCATTATCAATCCAAGCCTTGATGGAGGAGGATTTAGAGAGAAACAGAGATCAAGTGAAGGAAGTAATGGAAGAAGCATTTATGTGAGCTGTGTAGAAACAAGAGGAGATGCATATGACTATATAGGAGAAGATAGCAACAATAAACCAAATTTTGGAATCAACAAGCGTAGCGCTAGTCGGATCAGGAGAGGAAGAACATACTGAGACTATATCCAAGAAGACATATTCATGGCCATCAACATCAGAAAAGCGAAGAGTAATATGAACATTAGTAGTATCATTAGAGGAACTAAGTCATATTGACTTAGTGTTCTCACAACTACCTATGAATGTGTTACATAGCTTACAGTCAAGTGTAAACTAAGAAATTTAGTTTCTCTTGGAGTCGACATCAATGGAGTTGGATAAAATAGCTACAGATAATGATGTACTACAAGAAAATTATAGTAAGATAGTATTGGAGCGGGACAAGGCCAAACAAAGAGAAGGAAGGTTGAAAAATGTAGTGCAGGTAGTATATAGAAACTTCCTAGAGATACTAATGGATGTAGACACTCCATTGGAAGAGAAATTTACAAAGATTAGTAAATATATTCAGAGATTCTGTATGAAGATTGTATATTTGGAAGTGTGAATGACACTTAGTACCCCACTTGAATAAAGAAAGCAAAGGGAGAATATAATTGTGACGACAATGGAGATAATTAAGAGCTAGGATGAAGAATGTGCAAAGCTGTATGAAGAAAGAACACATGTATGTACTCAATTGATGGAGAATCCAGAGATACAAGCATTGGAACAAAGGCTACAAATTGTGCAGGAGAAGGTGTAAAAGACAAAAGATACAATGAACACTGTGCCACCAAAAGAGTGGATGACTGCAATTATTGAGAATAGGCAGTTGAACTAAGAAATAAATCAAATCAGAATGGAACTACCGAATCTTACATAGAAGTAGGAGTCACTAAAAAAGGAAGCATTCAGAGTGACAAAAGAACTTGCAGCTGCACAGGGCATAGTAAAGAGATCAGTGTGGGACAATGCAAAGAAGTTGAAGAACCATATCATTATGAAAACAAAAGATAAGATTGTGGTGCAAGAAATGCAAGGAAAGGAAAATATCGAAATTGCAAGGGGGACTTTTGAGAATCTCGTTGAAACAGTAAAGGGAGTGCATCAGTAGAATTGAGTAGATCAAGATGAATGATAGGTGAGTGTTGGGGGCATATTGGGACAAGAATTTTGGGATAAGTTTTGGAATTGCGCAGGAGTGTGTGTAGAAGCAAGAATAAATTTAGCACATTTTTAGGATCAACATGTAAAAAAGAAGGAAGTTAGTTCGAAGCCATCAGGCATTTTGGTCCTTTGTAACAGGATCAGACCTAATGTAAATGCATAAATATATAAGGTTTTTTAGGTAGAAGAAAATTCGAGTATGAGTGAAGGAGTGAATCAGTTGACCATGAAAAGTTGGGTATGAGGTGAGAGTTAAGTGTGCATTGTATGCGCAAACAACAATGGAATTTTGGGATATAACTGTGATATCATGTATGAACACAATTCACACATTTTGTTAGAGATGATTCTAAATAATAATACAAGAAGGCAACCATTGTAGATGTATCCCATCTTGGGTGAACCATGTTAAATATGGTGTCTCTGTGTTATGTTATATTTTGATGTGTTTGTTTATTATTATGTTTATTGCACACACATATTGTATGAATGGTTCATATGAAACATTACTTGTTTTGATATTTCCGTGCACATTATATAAATAATAATGAATGGATGTTAAGTAAAATGGTTATGATGAATTCCTCCCGTCCCTTCATGAATGCAGAAACCTGGTTCATGCAGTCCCCATAGATACCTCGAGTGAGACTTCACCTGCTTGCGGGTGATGTTGAAAGGGATAGTATCTTAGGTTTTTATTGGTAAATTAATGTTGAACCTTGGGTCTTCCCACTGCATGCCAACAATTTTATTAGGTATTTTATCACTTTTTCATAAGAAATAATTGTAAATGTTACTATCACATTATGTACGAGGGATTTTTTTAAATTTTGTGTTGGAATGACCTCTTCTTCTTCTCTTTCATCCAATTCCTCATCATCCATGAACCCGTTCCCATATTTAATTAGATAAAATAGTTCACTGTATGAGTGGGAACCATCAAACCCAGTGAAGTATGAAGTGTCTACATAAATGAGATTTAACATCCTTAGTATCATGGTCTTACATGATTGGTTGATTTCCCTTGGTAGATTTATTCTTCCTTTTAACTAATTATTCTTCTATTGTGGGGTTCTATTCACCTAGTGGTGTTATTTATTTAGTAATTGTGATCTCAATTGGATCCTTCAATTGGCCCACTATTGGTTTCTCCTTTGTTCATGTCTTCCTCGTACCATATCCTTTGGTAGTGATAAAAAAATTCTTGTAAGTTAGAGTAACATAGAAATGAGGCATGGGAAGTTTAGCTCAAAAAACCAAATTAAAGGAATTAATATCTACCCTATAGCAATCCGAAAAAGAAACAATTTTTAAGGATGGTGATATTGACACTACCATAAGGCACATGTTATCATGGTAGACATTTGGATTTTATCTATGATTTACCATTTGAACTCGGGTTTCTCAAATTCAATTGGTAAGGGGGGATACAAGGCAAACAGAGCTCATGCAAGTATCTAACTTAGACATAAGTTATTTTTTAGGGTTGATAGAGGAACTCTACTAGGGACACATGCAATTACTAAAAATATTCAAACCAATTTTTTTTTTTAATGCATATGGATATCATTGTAGGCTAAAACAAAGAATACAACTAATTATCTCATTTGAAACAAAAAATAATAATTGAATGAGAGTGTATTGGAATAAATTACCTAGTTAGTGAAGCCAATGGATAAGTGACTATTTATCAGTTGTAACATTCTTGAGTTTTTTTTTAGTTTCAATCATTAGGAGGGGGAAGCAATAATTGCTTAAATGCATAGGATATTCAAACAAATGATCTTGGTTTTCAATTTCAAACTTTTTAAATTAAAATACCAAAGGGTAAACTTGCATTTATTTGTAAGTTTGAAAGGCGGTGGTTCGAGTTATGAAACATTGAATTGAGCCAAGATAGGATGTAATTTAAAATAATGTTGATGTTTAAGTGACATGTATACATTAAGAATTCAATTCAATATTTTAAAGGTCCACATGTGCAAAAAATTCAGGAGCAAAAGGGGGATGATTGGAAAAATTGGGGCCCATTATTATTATCTTTCAAAGAGGGAGGGACTGATCTAGTCATCATGCCTAATCATAGAATTGGAGCAAGGGTTTGTGTGGAGGAGGCTTGATTTTGAATTTGGTCGATCATAATTGAAATTCAAATTGTTTTGAAAGAAAGGCTTTAATTTTAGGAGAAAAAGTTCAAAGGTGGTGAGGAGACTTCGAATTAAATACAAAAATAAAATAAGGAGATAGTGTAAAAAGAGGTCAACTTGAAAATTAAGGCCGATTGAAAAAGAGATACCCCTTCTCACTATCTTTTGGATAAGGAAAGTATGATTTGGAAATTTAGACCAATTGTTGAATCAGACCAAGGGTCAATAACTTTGGTAAAAAGAGGGACTAATTGAAAGGTTTTGGATCAATTAATAATATGGCCTTTGAAGGTTTGGTTTACAGCTCAAAAAGAAGATAAAACCATAGGGGCCTCACCTTGTTGACCAATATATTATCACGTTCATTCATAAAGGGGGTATTTAACTGTGAAAAATAGTCAATATATTGTAGGTATTTGAGGAAGGATGTGGGGTCTTATGGGGTTTATAGGTATTGGGTGGTATAAAAAGGGGTATCTAGTAAAAATAGGGGTTTTTTTTAATGGAAAGATGTATTGGGTGGTATAAAAAGGGGTATCTAGTAAAAATAGGGGTTTGTTTTAATGGAAAGATGTATTGGGAGGGGGGTTCAATAAAAGGATTTTTGGAGATATTTATCAATATCTAGTGAAATTAGGGGTATTTTTTAATATCCCATGAATGAAGGTGCTATGTCACAGGTTCATTGAGTGAAATACCCTATGCATAAAACAAAACAAAATTCATGAAATAGAAATAAAATTCCATATAGTTTGAATGATAATGTGAGGTCCTGCTTTAGAAATCAAGGTTGATATTTGGTGGATGTATGGGTTGACCCGGGTTCTACCTTAGTTATTCAACAAAACCCTTTTCACCATCGGCCCCTCTAGTAAACCATAAGACATCACTATGCATAGAGTTAACAATGCAGTCTCACCCGAGGTTGCTTATGGGTGATTTCATGATGCAAGTTTATGAAATCAAGGAAGGGGTTGGGGATGTTCTATTTATTTTATTCATAATTTAACATGCATTCTATGAAAACATTCATTAGATCTACTACTCTATCTATTTAATAAAATTTATTCTGTGCACTATAAATGAACCCTAACAAATGCATGTATCTAATCATTCATTCATTATAAAACATATAAAATAACACATCACACATAAAGACACAATTTTTACCGTGGTTCACCCCCTGGGCTACATCCAAAACTATCTTCTTCTTATTTCTTATTCTCCATCAAAATAGCGTTGCACGCAATACATCAAAGGGTTCCATTGGAATGCACCTAAGTTTAGTGGTGAGAATGAAAAGTGTCACACCAATCTCCATAGATTGCTACCTGACCATCAGTTACATCTCAAAACTAATTCCATTTTCTCCTCAAACGACCATACCAAAAGCTCAAGACTCAAGAAAAGGTTCTCCAAAATAGACTCATCAAGAAAATGTTCTAGGGTAAGATCATGCCAAGATATGATACTTCCTATCTACCTCATACATCATATTTATACTAAAAAATGGGTTAAAACCCTTACATTATGAATAAAAAACCCTAACTCTAAGTGGAATCCATATTTCCACTTTCTAACTATATTTTTCACAGTTGGTATTCAATCCAATCTATTCCTTGCATTGATATTCCTTCTTTCTTGGCATGTTGCTTCCTTTTCCCTTCCATCACACTTCTATTCCTTCTTTTCTGGTGTGCTCTATTCCTTGTCTCTTCTTCCTTGTTTAATTTTATTAACTCCCCAAATTTCCTACTCCAATAGGCCCCCAACACTAACTCGTGGCTCGTCTCGAACCACTCAGGCCGTGTGTGCCTCCTGCACTAATTTATGTAATTCATGGAAATTCTTTTCTAGCTCATATTTTTTTTCCTTCATCTGTGCGTTCTTTTCTATGAGGGTCTCCATGAACTATGTTGTAATGTGCTCCTTCAACACTTGTTGGATTTCTGAGTGTGTCTGTGCTATTTTGGCTGTCTTCGTTTCTAGCTTTGTGATCATATTTTCTTTTTGCTCTTGTAGGGGCTCCAACTGAGCCTGTCTAGTCTACCTTTCCTCCTGAATGTTCTTCACTTCTTCTTCCAGGTTCTTCATTTCCTGTGTGACCCTCATTCTCTTAGAGATCAACATTGTATTCTACCTCTACTTTAGATCCTGGACTGTTGCATTCATCTTTTCTTCTTTCTGATCCAACTACTAGATCCTTTAATCTTCTACTATGCTATTCCAAAGTTGCATGGTCCTTTTGTAAAGTTATGCTATTTATTTGACTTCCAACACAAGAAGATATACTTTTTTTGTGGCTGCTACTCCCTTTTGAATATGAATTTTGGAGATGTGGTTGGTGTTGTCTTTCCAACCAACTCTACTATCACTTGTTTATATTCCTCCATTGTCTACACGATCTTATTCAATTTTTCTTTGGTGTTGATTTCTGCTATGAGTGCGTTGTCCATAATTGTGTGGAAGACTTCTTCAAGTCTTCGCTCTAAGATATATGTGCGATGTTTTTCTTCCTCTTGTTCCAATATCACTTATGTAAGAACTATATCCAGCACTTCCTTAGCTTCCGTGACTGTCTGCAAATTTGTTGCATCTGTCCTCACCCTACATTGTACTTCCTATGCAACACTCACTTGTAACTAATATAGGGATTTTATGCATATCTTGGAAAATAATAACTCTAGTTGTTCCATGTCCTTAAGTTGTTAATGTGGGTTCTCCTCAACATATAGCTCGGTGCTCCAATTTTGGGTGGTGCCATCATGCTGGAATCTAAGTGGGTTTGCATACAAAATCTTATTGTCAATCTGCCAAATTTCTTGTGCATTCTTCGTTTCTCACTTTTATCTCTCCATTTGCTCGAATTCACAATGTGGCTTGTCTAACCCTAATTTTTATTCTAAATTTTTTTCATAAATGCTCTAAATATTCTCGAGAACACTTCATTAACTGTCATAAATGTTCCAAAACTTATCGAGCACGCTTCATAAATATGTGTTTCATGCCTCATTTTTTCGGTTACCATTTTTCATTTCCCCATTGTTTTGTTTCGGTGCACTGTAATTTTGTACTAATTTACATATCTTGTGCATTGTAGCTTCCTTTTGTTATAGTTTTCCTACATGCAATATATTCATTTCCTTTATCCCTAACTTTATGTTGTTGTGCACTATCATTCTCAACTATCTGTCTATCACTTATTCCTCTAACTACTTCTTTTTGGTTTTTTCTTCATTTTTCTACTTTTGTCTTCTTTTTATTCTTCTTATTATTTACAATATGTACAAGTCTACTTGTTGCGCTACAACTACTAAGGGTTATAAGGTAGATTGTCCCTATACAGGTTTAGTCGACTACCATTCACCAGTCCTTGAACTTCCTTGACTGCTAAGTCTTGCAAATATACAAAACCTCCATCTGTGGCAACCTTTACTTGATATGGACCTAGCCAATGAATTCAAAGCCTTCCTGGGTGCTGCAAATACTTGTTTTCATAGAGGAGAATTAGATCTCCTTCTTTAAAATTATTCTTCTTCATATGTTTGTCATGCCATGCTTTATCCTTTATTTTTTGTACCTACTGATGGAAACTTGCTATGATTTTGTTCTCTTATAATTCCATCATTTGAGCTAATCATTCCCGTGCTATGTCCCTTTCTGTCATATCTATAATAGCCGAAATTCATATACATGGTATCAAATAGTCCAACCAAACTATTGCTTCTTGTCCATACACCGACATAAAGGGTTTCTGCCCTGTTTTCTTCTTCCATGTAGTTATATAAGACTAAATTACTATTGGTACCTTCAAATCCCAATCATCTCTGTTCACATTGCCAATCTTCGTCAAGGCATTCTCGAAAATCTTGTTGAAGGCTTCCACTGTTCTGTTTGCTCGAGGATGATAAGGAGTTCTCTTTTGATGATATATCTCAAGCTCTTCAAGCATTTCCTCAATTGTACTGTTAATTAAGTGAGTCCCCTGATCACTCATAAATATTCTTGGACATCCAAACCTTGTCACTACATGTTCAAATAAAAAGCGTGTTGGTGTATTTTCACTGCAATCCTTTATTGTTGTTTCCTCAACCCATCTGGTTAAGTATTTTGTCGCTTTAATAATATATCTGGCTCCTGATCTTCTTGTTGGTGTATTGACCGGTCCTACAAAATATACTACCCATTTATCAAATGCTTGCAAATTAACTTGAGGTTTCAATGGCATATTATCCCTCCTGGATGGATTTCCAACTCTCTAGAAGACATCACAATTCTGATAATATTCCTTTGCATCCTTATGAACTGTTGACCACCATAATCCTGTGCACAATATCTTCTGCGCAAAAGGCTTCTCTACATAATGTCCTACTGCAACTCCTTCATGTGCCTCTACCAATATAAATAATCTTTCATGCTCCATCACACATCTCCTCAAGATGTTATCTGCTCCAAGATTTTATAAATGGCATGCAATCAGTTGATAATATGCAATTCTTACTACCAAGTTCTTCTTCCATGTGGTATTAAATTCTCTTGGCCATACTCCTGTAATCAAAAACTCAATAATGTCAGAAAAATATTCATTTTAAGCCTATACTAAAAATAGTTGAGCATTAGGAAATTTATCTTCCAAACTACTTGGTTCATCTCCAAGTGATTTTGAATAAATGGTTAGGTCCTGCATTTAATATTCCTAGAT
>JZKD02S2106217.1:156067-185591 GCA_000966675.3 Picea glauca
AAGATATCTGGAAAGCCAGTACTTTGCCAACCATTCGAATTCCAACTCATCCTTCTAGAAGATTCCTTCTAGAAGAATCGAGAACTTATTCATTTTCTCCTTTAGAAACATTTCCACACCCTAACCATTAACACAGTGCGGAAAGTCCGCAGTCCAGCTGAATGCAGAATGCGGAAATTAAGGATTTCCGCAGGAGAGTATATAAGCAGCCTGCGTACCATTCTTAAAATATGATTTTGAGAAAATGATTAATGTAACCTTCTTCTGGAAAATGTTCTTAATGAAGAGTTTGATCTTCTATCACCATGACATGATCATGTTATCATCCCGATAACCAAAAATGTGGATAACACCTATGACTAGTCCCGAGTCACTCTGATATAGGAAGCTCTACTTTGAAAGCCTTGAGCTACTTCAAATTGTTGTTGTGCTATGACCTCTTGGTCAATAAACTCTTGGATGACTACAACATTCACGGGTCCTTCTAGGCGCTATTCTGCTGCATTAACAACCTACTCTATTTCTGCTCCTTAGCCTTCTACCTCTGTAAACAATTGGTAGGCCTTATCTTGTACGGGTTGGAGTCTATGAGTTACTTCCATAACTCTACTTTGAATAACATGAATATACTAATGGGTGGTGCATTTCTCTTGAGATCTCTTCATTCTTTCCACAGCTTACAGGAGCTTCAACTGTGCCTATATCATTCTAGCTTGATACTTTTCCTCTTGGAGCCGTGAATCCAGTGCTCTTAATTCTGGAATCTCAGCGAGTCGCTCGTATGGAAGGGAATTGCGATCACTCAACTGCTTGTATTCCATATCAAGGGTCTTTAGTCTCTCAACTATGCTCCTAGTAGTTACTTCTCTTTGGTCCTTCACATCCTGTGGGGTCTTATGCACTATGCATCATTCTAAGTCTATGATGCATTATTGTAGCTGCTGGATCACTTTTTCAAGCTGATCTACTTGCTTTGTAACTCGATATTATGTCTTTATTTCTACGAATATCACAGAGCGAAGTGATATTTTGACTGCATCCTTTACTTCAAGTTGCTCGGTGAGCAACTGTTCTTTTCCTTGTTGTATCTATTCTTTTTCTTCATCAAACTTCACATGGAGAACAATATTTTCCTATTCTGTAGCACCGTGTTTCTCTATGAGTACTCCTTGTACTTGTGTCAAATCCTGGGTGTCTCACTCTATTTATTCTTATGGTTGTCGAAGGCGAGCTTCGAATGCATCGTCTAGGTGGTGGAGTTGAGTTGGCTCATCTCCCAATTCTGGTTCTCTCGGCACAGTGGAGACTATGTGGCTGGACTGTAGGGCCTGTTGTACCCCTCAGAGTTGAGTCTCAATTCTATCATACATCTCCTCTTGATTTGCTTCTTGTTTCTCTATTATTTCCAGTGAATCATCTTGCAGGGATACTATGAGGAAGTCAAAGTCATTAAAGGTGAGGACGGTCTGCATCTTGGTCATGGTGTCCTTTGATTTCTTTTGGGATTAAGATTTCAGAGGTAAACCTTTCTGCTTCTTCAGGGTATCAACCTCATATCCTTTCTTCTTTTTGACTTCTTTTTCATCTAACTCTCCGCCATCACCTCCTTGCTCTGGTGATATGGAAGCAGTCTTCACGGATGCACTGTCTAATCCTTGGACTTCTCCAATCTTCTTTGTTCTGCTAGGTCCAGGTGTATCCTGCATTATTTCTAGGTTCTCGATGTAGGATATCTCTACAAGGTATATTGGAATAAGGAGGTTCATAGAACAGTCCTTAGTGATCTCCTCCAGGTCCTCCTCCATCAGCTTGTAGTAGGACTAAAGCTGTTTCTTATGGTTGTCAGTGCATGCTGTGATGTAAATAAAATTTTGATCTGCGTTGAACTTTATTAAAGGTCGGAACCAGTGTAGAGAATTTGGAGTCATGCAAGTCTCGAACTGGATGGCTCTCTTCACCTGGTTGTAGTAGGCATGAAATATAACATTTGACTGCCATTGTTTATTCATATCGCTTGAATACCATAGTGTACTGAACTTTGCGGCCAGTAGTTCCAATCACTCGATGTTAGGGAAGGTCGCACCTTCTGGCATCTCCCAGATGACGAATGCGATAAGCATCAAAATCCAACTAAAATGGAATTTGTAACCTTGATCTTGCTCTTCTCTACAGTGAAGTTCCAACTGGTTCGCCAGGTACTTCGCCCAGTTCATATGAATACCTTCTACGCACTTCCCTGTGAGGTTGACTACAAATCTGGTGACTTGGGTAGGTCAGTTCTTTCTTACTAACTTCCCTACAATTAGTTGATAGGTGAGGTGTACTGCGCCACTCTAGATAGAAGCTACCTTGTAGCCTCGCATTCCCTTCTCCACATTGTCGTAATTGTCCTTAATCCTCTGTGATAGAGCACGATCCATGGCTTTTTCGGGGTAAAACTCTTGTCGATCAGGTCCTTACATACTCAACCCTGTGATCCGATTGATCAAGGTTGGATCAGCTGTGATACGATGGTTTAACCACAAATATCTACCATTATAAGAAGAAAGAAACAACTTGACACAATCATTCACCTCCTGGTGTCTTCCAAAGTGGGGAATCTTCATGACATTTAGGAAGGTGGACTGCACCAGGTCCATAGTCCACTGCTAAGGGACAATCTTTGAGTTCTTCCCTTTAGTTCTAGTCAAGTACTTATGTGGGGCGAGCATGTTATAGACTTTGCGATATCCGAGGTTGAAGTTGTTGAACTTCAATGCTGCAATCTTATCTTGGTTTGCTCGAACTGCGTGGATCCCCTTCGGGAGGTATGTAGTGACCAAGGTGTACTCCAAATCTATAGGTAAACTATCTCGATTTACTGTGCCGCTTAGAGGTGGAATATAGGCGGGTAATATAGTCGGGATGAATTTGGAATTCGCTAGATCATCCCTATGCTTGGTTCGATTTTCATCTGATGGCCGGGATGGTCCATCTCTGTGAGAAGTCAACGAAGAGGCTTGAAGTCCTCTTGTCGATGATTCTTGTACACTTGTATACATCGACATGACTCTTTCAGTCATGACGTCGATCAGAACTTCCTCAACAACTTTCGCCGCAGTGCTGAACTCGCCCGACATACACACTGAGGGTTTGAAATCTTCTAGTTTGGAGGGTAACTTAGACACTGCAATAGGATAGAGGGAAATAGCGCAATGACCACTATGTAAAATCAACAAGTTTGTGAGCTCAAATTCATGGTTAGAAAAAGTGTTCTTGGTGCATGGCACATCGGGATAAATAGAAAACTCGGCAGCGGGTTGCTTGCAATGGGTATGAAGCCTTCCTGAAATCTATTCTATCCATTACGGTGTGGTCCCAACGGTATGATAGGGAGTTTTCTGTTCATAAATTCTTTTCTATCGATTCAGAGCATCGATTGAATGGTTATAATGTCCCCAACAACTATATTGCTTCGCCATGGCAAAGTTCCATGTGTCGTTGTTCTGATATCTTGGCGAGGCTCCAACTTTGAAAATTTTCCTTCTGCAAGGTTCCCTCTGGAACCTTCTACAACTTTTCGATCTTAGATCTCTTCTTAATTATATTTCTAGCCTTCATTCCACTAATCTTTGTCTGGGTATTCATTTTCCCATTCTGATTCTTATCTTCTTTTGACATAGTTACTTCGCGTTGTTGATATTCTTTCCTAGGATTCAAGGATGATCCTTCTTCTTTATCTGGAATAGGAATTTCAGTCTTCTGTGGGTCCTCTAGTTTTATTTAAACTTTAGTATCTGGGTCTCTGGTGTTAAATAGCTTCGATCTGTTCTTCAATCAAGTGTGCAATCCTTCTAGTCATGAATTGTTTTAAATCTTGCTTCTGCTGTTCTAAAACTTCTTCTTCTTCTTTCCTTCCGGCCTGATCTATTTCAATCCAAGGTTTTCCAAGCAACATGGTAAATGGGGTGTTGTTCTCAATAAATTTAATAATATCAAAATCTTCCACTATCAAAGTTCCATTGACAGTCATAGGTAGCTTGGTAAGTATTCCACATAGGGTTATCAATTTTCCTTTGAATAGTCCTAATCCTCCCAGTGAAGGAATCATAGCAGGCTTTCCTAAAAGTTCCCAAGTTCTTTCTGTCATAATATTCACATGTGTTTCCTCATCTAGAACACAGTCAACGTCAAAGTCTCCTATCCTTTCTTCAAGGCATTTTTTTTCTTTGAATATCTCTGATAAACTGATATGTCGATGATCATTCAGGGTTTCTTTCATATGAAGCAATACTTTTTTTTATTCTTTCTAGGGTTGTACCATAATCTTAGTTTTTGGATCTATCTTAGGGTTTTCTTGTCTCATGTTCATTTCTTCAAGCTTAGCAATCATTCTAGGGAAATCCAATACTTCATGGTCCATATCTTTACAACAAGGGCAACTAGGTGTCCCCCCAAGGCATTCCTTAGAGAGATGTCCTAGTTTTCTACAACTGTAACAGAGGATTAATCCTCTCTTTCTTTTAGATGATCTCCATCTTTTCCTGTACTGCATGATAGGATCATGGTAGCTAACCTGCAAACATTTGTTTCTAGGATCCTGCATCCACTTGTTAGTCCAAACATTCTTTCTATGCATAGGTATAACATATCTTTCACTATTCTTATCAGATCTACTCATATCAAATCTTCTTTCATCTATTAATGCCCTAGTTTTCAATCTAGGACAAAATCTATCAAGCATACCTAGATCCATACTATTGAAACAAAAATTTTCACTTATCTTACTTCTACAGAGAAAAAAGCTTGCATATCTAGAACTTTTCACTATTCTTACCTTACCTCTTTTAATAAAAAATTATCACTTTTACCTTTCTCAGAGAACAAATATTTCAGATCTTACCTCTTTTCTTTAGATCACACTTCTTTTCTTGGCATAGATCTTGTCAAACTAAGTAGATTACTGCACACTAGAGAAACAAATGTATGCATAGATCTTTCACAATTTTAGGTCAGATCTTTGCACAAATCTTCTTCTTTCTCAATTCCCAACAATCACAGTTTCAAGTCCCAATGATGGAACCATTTGTTGGCATAGGGGCATACCCAGGGTTCAACGCTACAACAAGGCACCAACAAAACCCTAACTACCGACCCTTTTGGCACCACCTGGGAAGCATATGAAGTCTCACCCAAGGTAGAGGCAGGGGTGGTTGAAGGACTCACATGTTTTCAACCTTAGCTGGGACACAGATCTATGATCCTAGTATTTAACAGAGAACTCAACAGTAAACCTCCATTGATATTTAAACAATATCTACTCTACAGATAAAACATAGCATCACAGTATTCACCTAGATCTAATTTATCTAAGAACTTATCATAAGGAATTAGATCATATCTAGCAGATCCAATCATTAAGAAAGTTCATAGAGGTCAGATCTAACATCCATATTCATCATAAGCACAAAGCATAAATATATCTATCTATATATCTATATAAATCACTTAGCAAATAACACATAAATACACAAACACATCGCACAAAGCAGAGAAACATATCATACACGTGGTTCACCCCCACCCTGGGGCTACGTCCACCAACTCTTCTTCTTTATTAGCTTCTTCAATGGGTTACATGCACAAAGCCTCAAAACCCTACTCCGCATAGGACATAAGATATGCGCATTTCACTAGATCCTTCTTCCTTGCGTTATAGCATAAATCCTTCCACAATCTATTACAACCACTTGCACTTATCTCTGCAAGTTTCTCACAGTATGCACAAATCATATACAAGCCTTACTTTCACTTAGCACAACATCACCTAGTTGCACTTCTACCTTCTTACATGGCCTAGCCTTCTATTTATACATTAAAAAATAGTCCTAATCATGGGTAAACCCATGGGCTGACATTCCCATACCCGTTACATATTCCCAAATCCAAAAAAAGACCCAAAAAGGGGATGATATCTCGTGATCTCCACTTCGTCTTGCACTCCTGCTTCGACAGGTTGTTGAAGTCCCCAAAAATAGGTCAAACTTGACCAAGGATCTCTTGAAACTTTGTCAAGGGCCAACAGGCCCCCAACACTCACCTGTGACTCATCCTAAACTTGGTCAAGGGCCAACACCTCTTATGAAATTCCCGTAGTATCATGTATGACCAAGTTTACTTTTCAACTAGCACACTAACTTTGGTTGTGGTAAATTCACTATGACAACAATTTTGGTAGGATCAACCAACATACCCTGTTTACACACCACATGTCCTAACAAAATCCCAAAAGGTGCACTGAAAATGCACTTCTCAATATTCAATGAGATCTGACACTATCTACATCTATCCAACATCAGTCTTAGTACTGCAACATGGTCCTTCAATAAACTAAACATTGTCCAATCATCCAAGTAAACTTCTAAAAATTCATGTATAAAATATTTAAAGGATGCCACTACTACTCTAGAAACAATTGCAGGTGCATTATTCAACCCAAATGGCATAACTGTATATTGAAAAGACCCCCATTCTATAGAAAATGTAGTATTATGCATATCTTCTGGTGCAATCCTTATCTGATGATAACCTAAAAACCCATCTATGAATGAATAGGCTTCTTGACCCCCTACATTCTCCAAAAATTCATCTATAAATATGGTGGGAAAAGGATCATGCAGGAAAACATCATTTAGTTTCCTTAATTCAACACAGATCTTGATTCCCCCTTTCTTCTTCTCATGCACCACCATAGGAATGATCCATTTTGATTCTTCCACAGGGTCTATGACACCAACTTCTAACATCTTGTCAATTTATTCCTTCACTTTCTCCATGTATATTGGATTCAATCTATAAGGTATTTGTCTTATATGTATCACTTCTATATTCAAATGGATATTCATCCCTCCTAATTCTCCTGCTAATCCTTTCATCTCCAAAAATGTTGCTGGGAATAAGTCACTATATTCGCGTAGTAAATCTATGAATCTTTCTATTATTTGATTATCCCAATAATCTCCAATGCTTGCAATCTTTAGGTTTTTTGCTGTTCCAATATTCACCTTCATGATATTCAATGGGTTTTCATAATATTCTTCTCTATATTTGGACCCTCTAATTCTCTTTCTCCTTCAATTTTTGGGATATTGATATTGCACAGGTTATCCTTTGTTGGGTCTTCTTCTTCTGCGACATGATTGCAAGGTAAATATTCTCTGACTATCTATATCTTCTGGTTTTGGTATGATGTCACAATATCTACTTCAGGTTATTCAAAAATCATATCCATTACTACCTTTAATGTTGTATCTATATTTGAACTCTCATACTCAAAGGAAAATGTAGCCAAAAAATTCAGCTGCATTTCTTCCCAATTGACAATTTCTCTGTGTTGTTCTTGTTCTATGTAGCAGTTCCTTGGAATTACTTATAAAGTGTGAATGAAGTAATGTAGTGATTTCTCTAGTGGTACTAATTTCCATTGGACCATACAACTATCTATGTGTTCCCTGGGTTGTCCAATCCCATCATATTTTTCCAAAAAATCATTCTCCTACTTTGCGCCAAATCTAATGCGCAGTAACCTTTTACACTGAAACCAGTTCTTAATATTCTCTTTGTGTGCACCCCACCAACAGGTGGGTGTTTCTTTTAATTCCATATCTAGAGAGAATATCCTTTGATTCTCCAAAATTTTTAACTCAAACTTTTCTAAAAGTTCTTCTAAATTACTTTGACCATAAAAGTGGGAGGTTCTCTTACATCAGATCCAATCCATCTTAGCGCACACATCATTATGGCACATATTCTAGTTGATAATTCATGTAGAATTTTCTACCAATTTTCCAGTCCAGTGTTAGAGTCTAAATAATAAGATCTAATACTTCTCCAAATTAACATTCCATCTGCAATTGGTTGATATAATATTCTTCGTGCGTGGTGGTTCGGTAAAGATGGTTTATGTCTTCTCTAAGGATATTATATGTGGGTTCCACATACCTTCCTCCTTTTGAGGGATCCAAAGGTGCAATAACTCTGTATTCTCCAAACTCATAGATCATATTCCTTATCTTCAAATTGATGATTTCCTGGTTACCAAAAGCCGAATCCAACCTTAACAGTGTTGGATGTGGTGTAGCATTATCTCTTTGTCAATGAATTCAAAGTATTCCATGGTGTGTATACCATATAGATCTACTGGTATCCCCTTAAATCTTCCTAGTGGCACCAGTCTGTGTTGATTTTATAACTTTAAATGAATAGGTGAATACCCTAATTGAGGTTCTCCCATAGCTTCCCATGTCTTCTTTGGAAAAACATTGACTTCAGACCCTAAGTCTAGTATGATATCTCCCATATTGAAATATCCAATGTTTACATTCAACATGAATTCTCTACTTGTTCTTCTCTTCCTCGGGACTTGATTTACTGTCTTTACCCCCTCTTCCCTAGAATTACACTTTTCTAATAGATTTTGTAGTACTTGCAAATATGACTTATCATTTAATAGCTTGACACACGATACCAAAAAGTTTCCTAAGTTACTTAATTGCTCTGAAGATTTCTCTTTGTTGGTCTGATCAAACAAAGGAGGCATGTCATACATTGGTACATCATCTACTGGATTTTTTCTTGAAGTGGATGCAATTTTTTACTTCAAAATATCCTATCTTACCTCATTGAATATCTCTTTTTCTTTGTGCGCATCAAACTTCTTCTTAGGTTATCCATTCTTTCGTACCCAATGGTGTATAACTTAGTTCTGTTTTGTTGCATTGTTTCTTGTCTTAGATCCACCTCAAGTCACTATATTGATCTTATTTACATCCTCTTCCTTTTTTTCCACATCAATCCATTGCACATTCTGATTATTCTTGTTCCTCTTTTATTGTATTTTTATGAATAGTGTCAGACAATCTTCTGTTTCATGGTCTCCTGCACGACAATACATACGTGTCACAAGGTGGTAATGGATAATATCTTTCATAGTGTCCAATCCTATGGAAGTTATGACAAAATACTGGTCCTCTACCTCCTCCAAATCCTCGTCCTCCACGACCACCTCCTATGAAGCCTCTTATGTTACCTTGATTATCTCCACATAGTGTATTATATTGGTGTCCTTGATTATACTGTGGGTGTGTATTATTGTACTGAGGCTACACATTATACTAAGTTTTTCCTTGAAAATGTTGTGCATTATGGTACTATAGTTGTGTTGCAAATCGTTTCACATTACTACATTGTGGCTGATGCATAGGTTGTCCTAGTGTGTGCTCCACCTATACCTTATATGTATCTAAAATACACTCTTTCATCATCTTCAGAGTTATACAGTCCTTGTCTTCATGTCAAACTAACTTGAAAAAGTTACAAAATGTACTCTTTGGAACAGTCTGATATTTATGCATCATGGGACAATGATAAGGATCATTTCCATGTACTTTACATATCTCACTCCATGGTCCTTTTGAAGATAAAGGGTTTGGCATACCAACTCCTATATACTGTGCAAACAATGGACACTCATTCCTATGATGACCTTCTTTCTTTCACATTGTAAACTAGACATATTCTCTCTTTTCTTTACCTTTATTCCGATTTAATTAAAATGTTAAGTTATTCAAATATTGTCTCAACTCTTCCAAAGTTGGATTTGTATGCTTATACTAATTTTCTTCTAACTGTAAGTCTTCTTCTAGAGCCTCATCCTTGTTCTGAAATTTTTTCTTCCTCAAAGGATACGTCAAGCGTGGCAACAAAGAATTAACAAAAAAATGTCTATGATACATATCAGTAATAGGTAACTTCAACTTACCTTTGATCCTTTTAAACTTTTGATCAACCTCCAAGACTGATTTTCCTAGCTTCTATTTAATATCTATCATCTCGTTCATAAATTGATCCTTTGAGCTTGTGATAGCGAGAAAAACACCCCTATGGCTACACTAGGGTTTACAATGTAGGAAAATCAATAATCGTTTAAAAGTCTCCTACTTCTCTAACTACCCCAAACATAGCCCAAACTCATACACAAAAATAAAATTGAGAAGGATCAGGTAAATGTACCTCTACTCTGCATCCGATGATGATCTTTTTGGGGTTGATAGCTTTGCTGACTGCAAACCTCCTCCCAAGGCTGACCCACATTCAAAGATAGATAGAAAAAAAAATACAAGCATGCATTTCATATATAAGTAAGGGTTAGATGTTATAATAAAAACATAAATCAAATGCAAAAATTTGACACATCATGTTTTGGGATAGGAACAGTACTTCTTTTATTGATAATACAATGATTACTTACAACCAAAGTCGGCTACTTCTCCATGAACCTGGTCTAGGATCCTCTTCATAAATATCCAAGTGCACCTCCATGTATATTTATCCTCTCAGCCTTCTTCTCGGGAAATGAAATGGGTTCTAATGGAGGAAAAAGGGAAAAATGAAGAATTCTGAGGCAATTCTCACAACAAGGCTACAAATGCTTGGGGCAAGGAGGGGATGTGAAACAGATAGAATTTCACTGTTCTTATGTCTAGATGTGGAATTATAACCCAACACATCCTTTTATATGACAAAAGGATGGTTATTCGGTTGGGTGACGGGCTATAGGCGATGGGTTAATAGGGAAACTACCCGATAGCCCGTAATCTCAATGAATTCCTTGCAACTTTTTAATTTTTGCAATTTTTGCAAGTATACCTAGGTTGTAGTGGTGCATCATGCATATGTACATGGGTTGTAGTGGTGCAAAAAGCATATGTACATAGGTAGTAGTGGAGCAGGGTGCATACATATTCAAAAATTTGGTTTTTTAGAAGAGCAACTCAGTGATGGCTTGGGAAATAATGCAAGTAAGAGGGCTAAATTCTAGGTATGCATGTGTAGAGAAGTTTAGGGTTATAACATATTCCCCCCTAATTTGTGAGGTCGAAAGAGGATATGATGGTATAAATACATTACAAAATATTCACCAATGTATGAAACAAGTGAGCCTCGGACCATAGTTTGGGAGGTGCCATCTGCAAAAATAACAATTGTCTCTTGGAGGCGGGGAATACCCATGCTCAGGATGAAATAAATCATGGATTACAATCAAATAAACTGTAGATCCATGTCATATAACTATATAAATTATAGTCGCTAGAAATACCCAATGGATCTACATCTCAAAATTAAAGATATACAAGTATAGTATCCATCTTCAAGAAGTCAATACCGCCCGATGGATGGAGATGATGTCTTTAGAGCTCGAGCAACAACTTCAAGATCTTCAAAATTTAGGTAGGAGTACAATATGAGTGTATGACTTCACTACCCAGAGGTCTTCGATAGATTGTCGGGGAAAGACAAGAGGATCTCAATGATCAAGAAAATAACTTTATTGATTTCAAACAAGGACATGATTGGACTTTTGGGATGGTCGGGCATGAGTTCAAGAGACAAACTTCAGAAAGGCTGACTTAGGATGCGTGAAACTTCCCTTAGACGAGAGCACAAAAGATGATTAGACTCAAGGAAACATGAAATTGACATAAGTTCACGATGAAGGAGGCAACGTAAACTCTCAATATGTTTGGAAGAGTAACCAAACAGAGGAGGACATAGCTATATGTAGCAAGAAAAACTTCCTAAGGTCATATTAGATCCCAAATCTTGAATAAAAAACCAAAGGATGTGCTTTGTCCAAGGGCGACTCATTGTGCTTCCAAAAAAGAATATATATTTCTCGCCCCCTCTTTTTGGATTTTTTTTTATTTTTTTGTCTTTTTCAATTTTTTAAAGAGCTTGAAAAAGAATAAAAGAATGTTATGTTACAAAGGAGGAACGAGTGTCGCAAGCATACTATTTCCAAGTGAAAGGAACACACTAATGCTTAGAGTAAGGAGACATGTGTAGGAAAATGACACTCGGGGAAAATTCCTCCATGGGTCAAGGTGTCAGGTCATAGAGGCAAAGTGCTACAAGGCTTGCGTATAAGGCATGCGTCAAAGGTTTAGTTGAGAGCAACATGGAGTCGAAATTAGGACAAAGACATAGAAATGAAAATGTGATTAGTAAGACACAATGAAACCCCCTTCAATTTAACTTTTAACGAGCCCAGAGAAGGTAAGCAGGGTAGTTTTTCATTTTTAGAGAGTTTGAAAAAACGTAAAAGAAGACTCTGCTGGGGTACCTTTTTCAAAAATAGTCTAGTCGGTTCGAAAAGGGGTAAACTAGCATTGAAAAGATGTCTATTCAAAACCATTTTAACGAGTGTGAAAAAGACAAGATCACTCGGCCATATTTTCAATTTTAAAGAGTCTGAAAAGATATTAACTATGGACTCACAACCTTTTTATGGATTTAGTCTCCTTAGCCCGAAAAAGTATAAAATGTACTGAGAAGAATTCTCCCGGTGAGACAAATCTCCTAAGGTGCCTTTTTCCTCTATAATATATAGGTCGGAAAAAGCGGTAAACTCATGCCAATAGATGTTCTTCTTGACCAATTTAACGAGTGTGAAGGAATAAGGTCACTCGATGATCTTTTCAATTTTAGGGAGTCTGAAAAGAGCTTAACTATGGACTCTGTGGGGTAGATGTTCTTCTGGACCATTTTAACGAGTGTGAAATAACAAAGTCACTTGACGATCTTTTCAATTTTAGGGATTCTGAAAAGATCTTAACTATGGACTTTGTGGGGGTTCCTTTTTCGTAAATTTAGTCCCCCAGGCCCAAAAAAAGGTTAAACTTATGCCTGCAAATACTCTTCTAGCGAACCAAATCTCCTAGAGTATACCTTTGTTCATAAAATTGACCATTCGGACCGAAAAAGGGGTAAAATACCACCGGACAGACGTGCCTTCAAGATTTAGTTTGGTGAGCATGAAGGACAACAAGATCAGTCGACAATATTTTCATGTTTAGAGAGTCTAAAAAGGGCTTAAAGAAGACTCCAAGAAGTTACTTTACTTAGTTAATCCATACAATATTGAAAAGTATAAATGTAGTCTCGTCGGATGTTGCTTTCGGATCTCAAAGTGAGCTTGAAAGTCAACAAAACATGCTCATTTTGGGAGTCTCAAGGGTGGGGCCAAGAGTTATGGTGCATCGGAAAAATGAGGCTCAATCTCATAATCATGATAGGACTAACAAGGACCCCCAAGCCTAAATTCATTAGAGACAACATGGACTCCAAAAAGTAACAAGGATCTATCTAGGGAATCCATGTAAAGATAGGCTCTACTACCTAATCACTACACTTATAAAACATCAATGATGGTTCCGTGTCGCACTTTAGTGGGATCGATCCTATGGAAAAGTGGAAAAGACAATGAGATGCATCAAGTGAAGGTGGAATCCTAACTTATATGAAAAAAGTTGGAAAAATGACTTTTGCCAAATGACCTTTAAAAGTGACCCATCTCCCAAAAATGTTACCAAACCAAAAGGAAAAGTTCATCGTAACATCCAATAAGAAACTCAAGAACTGAAATAGATGATTTTCAAGCCAAAAAAACGAGAAAAGGGTTCAAAAAAGTGGAAAAAATGACAAAAAAGTCTATAAATAGAAGCTCACAGCTCATTTTCACCATTGCAATTTGAAAATTGACCAAAAGGAAAAAAATATCCCTTTGCTAAAAGAGTTGATTCCTGGAGCTTCAGAGGATGAAACAAACTTCCTCTCAGACTAAGTAAGTATAAACTCATCCCTCTTGCATTTTGATTCTTCAATTATGTATTGTTTTTAGTTTTTTTTTTGGGGGGCACGCTCTCCTAAAAAAGTGCAGACCTACATGTACGTGGGATGTCCAAGGACAACTCATGTACATCCATGGGAAGAAAAAAATATGCCCGTGGATGTACATGACTGTGTCCAAAACAACCCGCGTACACCCTCCAAAGCATGAAAAAATAAAATATGCAAGAGCTAACTCCCCCTTGAACTTGTCATGTAATAGGATGTATGTCCACTGGAGGGAGAGGGAACACGAGGAGATCAATATCTTGGTCGATTAGGACCCTGCTGCCATTGTTGCATTAAAACAATGTGGGCTATGAAATTTCTACCACTATCCTCTTATGAGGGAATAACCCAGGTTTCTGAATTCCCCGATGGATTACTGGCACCCAGACATAGAGGCGTTCATGATTGAGGGGCAGTTGTTGACTCCAGCGACTGAGGATATTTATATCTTTATTGGCCTCTCAAGGAGAAGGGAACCAGTCAACCTTCACACATTTCCTCCTAGGCCCTTCAACATTGCTGACTACATCGGGATGCATTGTGAGGTAGGCACTGAGAAAGTAGGTTCTCAAGTGCCCATCAAAAATATCACCAACCTATCACTAAAGGTGATCCTACTTCTCATTGGGCAGATCACGGGATCCACAATAGTCCACCAGGATTCCTAGGCGCATATGTATTGTTCTATGCAGTTCCTTGATGCACTTTTTTTTGACTGGATCACGACCATGCTTACTTGCATCAAGAGGAAGCTTACATATTTTTGTGAGCGTAGCAACAAGAATGTAGGGTTCGGTACTATTATGTGCTCGTTCTTCTTTGAGAGGGTACCCAGCCTAAGTCCGAGAGAGACAATGTAGGGGAATGTGGCCTCCTTCCCAGTGGTGTGTATATGGGAAACATTACTTCCATGATAGGGGTGGAAGGACCATAGAGGCCTCCGATGACACATTCTTTGACTAGTGGGAATGGAATATTCCAATGATAGAGGACTACCCCTACGCTAGAATCAACTTTTCTATAGATCCAAACATGACTATACCTCCTAGAGAGGAGCAATGAGAGATAGGTACGTGTGTTTTTAAAGTTATTTAATTTTTTAGTTTATTTTATATATATAATTTTTATGTGCATCATAGTATCTGAAAACTATGTATCTGTTATGTACAGATGTGGGACCTGTGTGCTTGACATACTTCTCGAGGACTATGCGATGTCCTTATTATAGTAAGATTTGCCTCACCCTATGCAATTTTTTTTTTCTAGTTTGTCCATCACCTGTGGGACTAGCCTGTGGCTGAGAAACCGCAACTCAGGGGCATGTAAGCTATCAAAATCACCCGAGGATTGCACCTGGCCTAAGCCACACCAACGCTTAAAATGGTTGGATTTTTTGTCCCCACAGGTTTTGAACTGATGACTTTAACATCATAGAGTGCCTTAACAACACACTATGTCACTGACTACCCTACACCTTGGGGACCTCACCCTATGAAATATTTCTTAGAAGGCCTTTTTCCATTTCCCCATGCAAACGTATCTTTCCCGTTTATAAAATCCAGAGCCAAAAATAAATATTTTTCCACATGTACGAATCTTGCCTACTATAAAACATGCGTATACGCAGGCTGCTCCACTACATCCCGCATACATCAAGATTTGTGCCAGAAAATGAAAATTTATGTCAGGTTTCCATGTCACGACAAGAGATCTATGATCCTTGGCCTTCCATATACTAGAAACATTCTGAATTAGCCCTTCGGTTCCATTTTGAAGGCTATAAATGGGTAATTCTGAGATATGGAAAAGGGAGAAAGAATTCAACTTTGAGAGCAAAGTTACTCTGGAGGAATTATTTAATTTGTATTGAGTCTGCATCCCTTTGTCTTTTAAGTCTAAACATAGTGTTCATCCCCCAAGGTCTTCCCTTACTGATTGAGAACCTCATTGTTTCTCTCTTATGATCTTGCCTTAGGTGGAGGATTGAAGTGGTGGAGTCCCAACTGGAAGGAACTTAGTTTCTCTGTTCTGAACTATGAGGACACAGAAGTCTGTAAAATTTTCACTTATTTTGATCATATATTAATAGAAATACTCTTTTCCCATCTAATTGATATCTTGCAAATATATTGAATTATTATTCCATGGGATTATTTGTCATGTTTACTAATGGATTATGCTATTGAATGTGATAACATTATATAATATCACCATATGCTTTCTTTGCTTGGTTGTTGAGGACTATTTGTAGGCCTATTGATTTGGGTCAAGTGCTCAATGGTGGAATTCATCGAACGTCTGGATGAGGTAGGCCTTTTATCTTGTATCGCTAGCATATTTTTTTTCATAGCATACTTGAGAAGAGATTTGGTTTCTGCAGTCATTTCCGTTTGTTCTGGTTTACCCTAGCCATAAAGAGATTTTCCCCGTAACAGAATTGGCGATGATACTGGGAAATGAATCTTCTTTCTTAGGGTTTGGAGTACATTTCTCCTTAGGTTTCTCTCGTTCCTATAGTGTTTCTTGTCATATCATTTCTTTATAGCCTTTGTTCACTATGGGTCTGATTTTTCAACATTTCTCCCTTTCCTGTCCTTGTTTTGAAACATATACGCACTTTTTGCCTTGACAGTCTCGTAGATACGCAGACTGTCCCTCTACAATATGTGTATATACACTCTGTTTCCTAAACAGTCATGTACATCATTTTTCCTTTCTTTTTGGTTGGGTTTGGTGGTTTCTAGGTGGGATTTGATGTTTGCTGAATCTTCTGAGGTCTTTGTAGTGCCTGTTAAGTGCTTCTGGGATGACAAGAAACCCATATTTGGTTGAATTTTTGGGCGAAGTCTTTCTCATCATGTTTTCATTTTGATTGTCCTTGTACATTGGGCTAGGTGTTTTGTTGCTTGGTATCCTACTTGAGTTATCTCTTTCTATACACAATAGGTTTATATATCAAGTTACTTTTCAATCCATACACTTTCATTTTATTATATTGAAAATAAAAAAAATACATGCATTTTTCATTGCTTGCCATTTTGGTCTTTTGAGTCCTTGTCATTAGCTTAGTGCATATAATGAAAGATTGTATTTTTACTTGAGAATTGCAGAGTTGAAATTGAAAATTGCATTTGTTATTAGAAGCATATCATTCATTGAAAGTTAAAGTTAGGAATTTGCATTATTTTCATATTTACTTTTCTTGCAAAGTCATAACATCATGAGTTTCACTACCATACCTTTTTGAGTAATAACAAACACTAAAATTAACACTAATTTAAAATTGATTAGTCATGATTTTATTTTCTAGGGTACACAAACTAGCTTAGGATTTAGTGCATTGGAATAGGATTTTTTGAGTAAACTTCTCCAAGGAAATTCAATCAACATATGTGTCTGAGAAAGGGAGTCGATAAATCCATTATATAGTTGGTAATATTAGGAGGCTCCGCTCACACTGGATTTAATCACGAGGTCATGCGAGGTTGGTTGAAGGGATATCCCACTGATACCTTCTTAGCATGAGAGATATTTCCAGGGATCTATTCGTATCTAGGGATATTGCTAATGCCTTTACCTCTAAGAGAGGCTGTAATTTCAAGGTTTTGGGCTTTACTACCCTGCCCATACGGTGGACATGATTTACGACTAATCGCATGTGCATCAGTTATACATTGGTTTATTAGTTGTTTGACTTAGGTGCCACATAGGTTACTTGCAAGGGTTATTCTCTAGTTACCCTAGGTCAGATAAGGGTCGGACAACACACAACCTTTATGGAGGATTACCTCTTCGGGGGGATCTAACCGACTGGTTGTTAAGCCAACAAGGGCCCTTATAACTGATTATCTTACCTCTCATATTTAGCAGGGAGTCTCAGGCCCCTCTTGGGTGAGAAATACCTTCTTTAGGGAGGGAGGCCACTCTTAGCCACTTTACCCCATTTGTATGCATATTGGTCGTTTGACTTTTGGTGTGCACTTTGATTACTAGTGGTCCTTAGGATATATTTTTTATCTTTAGATTATTAAGTCATCATGGAGTCAGATCAGCCTCCCCACCGGTCCCATCGTTTGTTACAGTTACCACCGGATTTCGATTCTTTTCCTTCTAAAAGGCGTAGAGTTATTAGGCGTGGTACACACATATCGACTATTCAGACTTGTGATTCTACAAGGATGAGTACTGAACCTAGTCTCCATAACACTAGGATCCCTTCGAATACCACACCCACTATAGTTAATGGCACCCCTTTGACTCCTACAACCACAATGGTTGTAGTGTCAGAGGTACCTATCATTACTATGGCTCGGCCTATAGTGAATGCTCAATCCATTGTCTCGAACCCTTTTGGGTCTCTTGGTCACTCACTGGGCTATAATGTTCAGTCCATCCCTATGGCCTCTAGTCCTTTTTCCTATGGTATGATGAACTCTACTTCACAGTTTTAGAGCACCATCCCAGTTTGCAACACCAATTCTAGCATTGGACTTCGGGGTACTACACTTCCTTATACTCCATTTTCGTTTGGTGGGTCTCAAATCCCTCAAATAACCCCTAATATTGGAGGCATTCCTACTTTTAACCCTGAGTATAATCCTCATTCTTATGGGTGGAACAACAAACATGGAGGACAAGATTGTGCTCAAATTCCATCCTACACCCCTACCTCCTCGGTGTAGATTCCAGCCAATACATTTGGCATGATGAATCCACCTCTATCCTCTAGTTTCCCACCCAGAGGAGGTTAGTTTCATGCTTTGGGAAACCCCCATCCCGGATCCAATCCGGATGGGGGAAATATTTATAACCCCCAATAGAACATTCATGCTAGAATGATTCCCAACCAACCTTTTATGAATAAGCCTGGAGGAGGGCCTTATAATCCTGAAAAATGCCATGGTTCTTACCATAACCCTAGATGGGCTACAGTTCCTCAAGAAAAATCTTTCCTAGGAGCTTGGGGTCAGATGCCACAACCTCGTCTCCATTTTCTAGACACGCTTAATCTTTCATACTTGTCTAAGTTGATGAACGAACCTGTGAGTCATGATCCTACATGCCCCCCCGTCCCCACCAAGCTTCCTTCGGACATCCTGAAGTTCGAAGGTAAGAATGGAGAGGATCTTGGTGATCATGTTACTGCCTTTCACCTTTGGTTCTCCTTCAATTCCCGTAATGACAATTATATTTGATTAAGATTATTTCAATGCACCCTCACTGGGGTTGCTGCAAAATGGTATATAGAGCTACCTAGGGGGGCATATGGGACTTTTAGTTAGATTTTATTGGTCTTCCTTAACCACTTTCAATTGTTAGTTCATTACAATGCTGGCTCTCAAAAATTCTGTCGACTTTATTCTAGGACACATCCACTCATATCTCGGATCATATCCAGAGTGGCGTAGACGAAAGAGGTTGATTAAGACTCTTATAACCCCAACCTTTATTTTAGAATCGTTCCTTAAGTCTTTTCACCCTCCTATCTCGAAGGATGTTGCAACAATCGAGGTTACCACTGAGGAAGAAGCGATCTTTAAATCCTAGCAGTTAGATCTCATATATGCTCAGTCTGGGATGTTATACCACATTCTTCCATATGCACCACTATCAACTTACGACCCTAGACAAAAACCCGTACCTCATGCCAATGGCATTGTAGGTACCGCCAATGTAAGTTCTGCAGACTCAATGACAAGCCATTTGAAAGAGTTGTCTCTAAACTAGTTTGCAGGAGGGCCAACTTCATCTGTGTCTTCCAACCCCACTCAGTCGGTGGATGTACATTCTATGCAATCATCAACCAACCCTGATGGTAACCAAAAACCAAGTGGGAATAAGAATAAAGGATATAATAATTGTAAGGGTGGGAAAATGGTAATAAACCCAAGGAAAATGGTAATAATGAGAAGACAAATAATAATGTTGGAGAGGGAAAATGAGAAAGACGTAAGGTGAAGTTTCCCTGCAAGATTTACATAGATGATCACCTTACCCATTTATGCCCCAAACTTATGGAATTTGTGAGGCTATTATATCTACCGCTCATCATGTTGACAAATCTATTCCCACATAACCAAGACATGGCCTTGAGCTCCTCAAACATCGGAAATGTAGTTGGTGGGGGTCAAAACCCATGGTTGCAAAATGGTGACCATTTGTGTATCAAGATGGTCGATGTGAAAGTCAATGTAGCCACTCGATCTCGAGATTATAGCTCTTCACAAACTATCCCTAGTCTAGAATCACCTCCTCCTCCAGAGATGACTTTACATATTGAAAAACCACAGTCACTACCTCATATTTTGAAAGGAGTACTCAAGCGCTCTACCCACAATCCAAATGCTAGAGCCACCCAGAAATACTCCATTGTTGAGGACCTGGGTCAAACCCCTTGTGCGATGTCGACTTTGGAGGTACTCCAGACATTTCCTTCACAAATGAATGTCTTACTATCTGCTTTAGGAGCTCTAGAACCCAGTGGCTCAAACTTTATCAATTTTGAAGTCACAGATGTAAATCCTCACTTGCTTTACCATGTGGCTTTCCAAATCCACGTGGAGTACTCAAATTATACCATCAAATGTGCAGTTGTTGATGAAGGCTCTTCCACTTGTGTGATGTCTCCGATCTATTGGAAATCTCTTGGTTCTCCAAATATTTCCAAGTCATCGAACATGTTGACTAATTTTGACGATCATTCCTTCTGCCCTCACGATATTCTTCCTGCCTTTCCGATCCAGTTAGGTGGGAAGATGGTAGAGGTCAAGGTCGAGGTAGTTGATGTGCCTCTTGATTATAACTTGTTACTAATATGCAATTAGACCTATGCTATGGTATTTGTCGTATCGTTTGTATTACATACTCTTTGTTTTCCTCATGAAGGGAAGATCGTGAAGATTAACCAATTATCCTTTGTGTACTCTATTCCTCATGCATCTATAGGACCGTCGATCCCTGTGATCGACAATTCTTAGCTGAAAACTGAGAATATTGGTGTTATAATGTATTCTTACCTTATGGGTACTTTCAAATTCACGACATCGAGTCATCATGTTTACACCATGTCCAGTAGGCCCTATCAACATGGAGGTCCATTCCTTTCTGCAGTTCTTATTTTAGTGATATGTAGTTCCCCGAATTTGTCTTGCGAAGGTCAGTTGCATGTCGGAATGTCCATGCCACTATCAACAATGGAGATTGTGTATCAATCTATTCTTGAATCTTCTGCTAATCCTGATCCTGTTATCTCGCCAACGGATAAGGAAGATCCCATTCTTAGGCCTGTGTGGGCCACTTCGTTGTCTTGTTCACATGATCTCTTCGATGAGACTTTTCCTTCAGATGAAGGTATCATCAAGGCCATGAATGGTTCTGACAAACCTTTGGATGATATGCATCATTTCTCTTATTTTCTCCCAGATCTTGAAAGAATTGAACATGATGACTTTTGGTCTACTTTGAGTGAGATAGTCGGTCATGCCATATTTCCACATGATATGAATGACATTTATGCCGAAGTAAATATGGCAAGTATTTCTCCTACCATCACGATCGATATCTCTCCTACCCCTAGCAAGGTTGAAAACGTAAATATTGGTGTGGATTGTTTGCCAGAAGAAATCCTGATCTACACCGAACTCTTCAAGGAATTCTGAGATGTATTTGCTTGGTCATATGAAGAGATGCCAATAATTGACCCTTGAATTTTCGAACATGATATTATCACTTATCCAGATGCTAAACCTGTTCGGAAACATATTAGAGCTGTTAATCCCCGAAAGGCCCCTGTTATTAAGGAAAAGGTGGAGAAGCTACTTAATGCTGGCTTCATCTACTTAGTTCCCTTGACTGAATGGGTATCCAATCCCATTCTAGTGAATAAGAAACAAGGAACTATTCATGTATGTATGGAATTTCATGACCTGAATAAGGCCTATCCTAAAGAAAACTTCCCGACACCTTTCATCGATCAGATTCTCGACGAGTGTGCGGGAAGAGAAGTATTTTCTTTTATGGACATATTTTTAGGATATAACCAAATTGAAATCAAACCTTAGGATCAACACAAGAGCACATTTATTTTTCCTTGGGGTACTTTCTCATACCAGAAAATTCCTTTCAACCTTAACAACGTCGGAGAAACCTTTCAACATGCCATGACCGTTGCTTTTCATGATCTTAGGCACATAGTTGAAGCTTACCTTGATGATTTTACTGCTCAATCTCGTAAGAGAGCAGATCACACTACACACCTTCAACTTGTTTTAGAAAGATGTCATTACTATAAAATCCAGTTGAACCCTCACAAGTGCATCTTTTGCATTAGGTCTGGTCATCTTTTGGGATTTCTAGTTTTTGAGACTGGGATCATGGTAGATCCACTAAAGGTTGAGGAAATGCTTCGATTGACTCCCCCGCACACAATTATACAACTTCAAGGTTTACAGGGGAAAGCTATCTTTCTTCATTGGTTTATAGTGAATTATGCCAATATCACTAAGTGGTTCATTCATCTTTTGAAGAAGGACACCCCTTTTATTTGGGATGAGAGAGCCCAAGAGTCCTTCGATGCTTTAAAGAAGGCCTTGTTATCAGTGCCTCTGCTGAAGTCTCCTGACTATAGTAGGGACTAATTGTTTTATATTGCCGTATCTGAAGAGATGATTAGTATGGTTGTGGTTTAGGAGGATGATGAGCTCCGCGAGCATGCCATATACTATCTTAGTCGAAATGTATTTGGTCCTGAAATTAATTATTCTCACATTGAAAAGATAGCTTTGGTTTCCATTCACGTAGTCCATTGTTTGCATCATTATATATGAATTTTCAAGACTACTTTGGTTGCCTATGTTAATCCATTTCAATACGTCCTTACCAGGCATATCATAGGGGGGAAATATAATAAATGGATTGTCATTTTATAAGAGTTTGATCTCAATTTCACTTCTGCGAAATCCAAGAAATCACTAGTCTTCGCGGAGATAATATCTGATTTTCCACGATTAGATGAGGATTTTATCCATGTTGATTTATTTGAAGAAGAACACATTTTTCTTGTCTCATCGTCCGACCCCTGGTATGGAGACATTGTTCTCTATCTGCAAACTTTGAAGTTCCCTCAACATCTCTCATGATATGATCGACGGCGTGTAAGGTACCAAGCTAAGAATTATACTATCTTCAATGACACTTTGTATCGTTGATGAATAGACAATATCTTGCGTCATTTTTTAACTCACAGAGAGGTCGATTCAGTCTGGAACGATTGCCACAGTGGGGCTTGTGGTGGTCATCTATCTGGGCTTGTGACAACCCCAATTTTTTTTTGAGCTAGTTATTTCTAGCCTACTATCTTTAAATATTGTGTTGAAGCAGTTAGGAAGTGTCACCCCTGGTAGGTGTTCACTTGGAAAATGTCCTCGCATCCATCCCCTCTTCACCCAATCATTATCATTGGTACCTTCACCAAGTGGGGGGTGGACTTCGTGGATTTCAACCTAACTTCAACTGGGGGGAATCAACATATTATCATGGTCATTGACTACTTTAATAAGTGGGACAAGGCCATGCCTATAGTTAAATCCAATGAGAAGACTGTCTCCTTCTTCGTATTCAATCAAATTATCTCTCAGTTAGGTATCCTAGTGAGATTGTCATTGATCATGGAAGTCACTTTCAAAATGAAATGATGGAAGAGCTAGCATATAAGATGGGGTTTAGACATGGTCATTCTTATCCTTATTACCCCCAGGAAAATGGACAAGTAGAGGATGTCAACAAGTCTCTCAAGACCATTTTGAAAAAATTTGTCAATCAGAGTAATTATGACTGGAACATCATGGTATATCCCACACTTTGGGCATATTGAACCTCGATCAAGACTGCCACTGGTTTTTCCCCTTTCAAGTTAATACACGGTGTGGAGTCAATATTATCTATTGAATGTGAAATCCCTTCTCTTAAGTTGGCAGTCACACTCCTACCTGACACTTTCGATGTCAAACGATGCCTTGTACACCTAGAGAGTATTGACAAGCAGCGTCGAGACGCCTATACGAATATTGAGGTGAACAAAAGATGTGTTAAGGTCCAGTATGATAGTTCAGTCTATCCTCGGTTGTATGCTAAGGGTGACTTGATACTCTTGTATGATCAAGCCAAAGAACCACTGGGGGCAGGCAAGTTTAAACCCATGTGGCATGGTCCTTATATTGTGTGACATGTCTTAGAAAAGGGAGCCTATGAGTTAGAATATTATGAAGGGAATATGTTGGCCGAGCCCAGGAATGGTCTCTACTTGAAACGATATTACACCTAAGCCCCAATATCAGGAAAAACTCTTTGTATACTAATGTAATTTAGTGTATATATCTTTTCCCTTTCTTTCTGTCTTCATCTTGCTTATCAAGTTTTCCCTTGGTTGGCAGATGTCCATGGAGTCTTCGGTCTACCCAGGATTCACAGACAGAGCCCATTGTCATACACGAAACTTGGCTTCTTCCACATGGGTGGTTTACTCACCCGAGGGTCTACTGGTGTCTTTAGGTGGCGTATGCCTAGGACCATCAATGAATAATGTGGCCGAATATAGCGTCGTTATAGAACTTTTGTGCGATGCTATCTCACATGGTATTCTCTTGTTATAGGTTTTCTTGGATTCCCAATTAGTAGTACGTAAATTGAACAACAATTACCGCGTGCGTGATCCTACTTTACTCCATTGATTCCTACATGTACATCTTTTAGAATGACAATTTGATTTTATTACTTATTATCACATTCCTAGGAGTTCTAATCATGTATCCGATGCTTATGCTAATTTATTTTTAGATTGGCATTTGTCACATAATTAATGAAAAGAAAACCATCTCATCAATATACACATTGTAAAATATAAGTAAAGTTGAAGATCCCTTTTTATATATATTTCAAAAAAATATGGTGTTTATAGTACAAAATTGGGGCTAATACCCTCTATACAAATACAGTTAGTACTACAATATCCATGACATATACACCTGTGGAACTGGATGTGTGTCATGGTAAAAAACTACGACGTTTGCGAGACTCTGAAAGAGTTGTACCCAAGCTTTGGGTACTCCAACCACCTGTCGCTGCATGGCTTCATGAAAATCCTCTACTTGAACCATGGGGATCCTATGAGTCAAATGAGATAGGTTTCCCTGCACATTTTGTAGGATTCTCTTGGATTCTCCTCTTGCCGCCTTGTTTCCCCGGTTCCTCCGTCGATGTCAAGGAAACCCTTTCGTTCGTTGCAGACCCACGTTTGCGTTACACATGTGTCTAGTTAGTAATTAAGAACCATCCAAAAATATTTTTTTTCTACTATACAAAAATATAAAAAAATGAAATATTTAAAAACATTTGACATACCTATTTCACCATAGGTGGCCCCTGGTGGAAGTGGCACGTCCGGATCTCCTCGGAAGTCTATCCCCGCATAGGGATAGTCATCTAGGGAAATGACCTATCACTACCACCAGTAGAAAAAATCCTTGTTGTAGGGTGTGGGCACCCTACCTTCCCCCTGCCACCTCATTACCTCGGTCCACTGTGCCATGGATGGATCATGAGGTCCTCTATTAATAATATCTACTCTAGGTCCCAAACTTGGAACCTTCTCGAAGAAGAAACTGCATAGGATAGAGGCAAACCCAAAATTCCTCTTACTCCCCTGTTTTCACTCTGTCAACTACCTCTTCATATTTTCTAGTAGTGAGGTACACCAGTGATATACTGTGGGTCTCATACACTCCACTGCATAGAACATGAGAGGCCTTGATGCCTGGTGCAACGAGGCCAAACCTGTGATCTTGGTCAATACAAGCACAACAATCTTCAGGCTGAGATTTTTTATCTCCCGGATAGAGAGTTGAATCCCTACCTTCAGATTTCCTTCTACATAGTGGGAATCAATGTAATCATCTTTTTTCGTTCTTCTCCCTTCTCCCCATGGTTTGAGTTTTAAAACCTCTCCCTGACCTGATAGACTAGTCAAAAAGTAGATATCATCTACTTCAATCCTCAATGTTTTCCCATCGAGGTTGAATATTTCACTCTCAGGGTCCCAGTAACCCACACGAATCTCAAGAAACCTCACCTCATCCCTCATCCCTTTGAGTGCCCAAATGTTATATAAGCCACATCTCTTTAATGCCATTTGGGCCCCCAGATCTCGATCCACAGTAGCATCGACATCCTCATTCTCTCTTTCTCTCCATTCAATAACCATCCTGCCAAGGACAAGTAAAAATTTGAGTTAGCAACCTTAGAATTTATTGTTTCTATGCCTGTACGCAAGTTGCTTCACTTAAATTTGCATATAGGGCTAGCTATACGCACCCTAAATTTTTCACAGGCACATATAACTCATCGTATACACGAACCAATAGGAGACAACCCGCGTACACCGAATTTTACATTTTACACCCTCAATTACTTAAAATTTGGAACCTAATTTAAAAATTTAATCCATTGGAAATGAAGAGGAAGAGAAGAATATTTACCTGGTCCAGATGGTTTTTGATTTCATTTCCTGACGCTCCCACAATCATCGTTTGAATCTCATAATTATTTTGGTCCAATTTGAACTATTTGGGTAAAAAATCAAAATGGTATGGTAATTTTTGGTTTTGTTACTATTTATAAACAATTTTTACCCACTTTATATAGTTTTGAGCCATATTTTCACCTAATGGACTAATACAAAGGTGGATTGAGTTGGTTTTTGTAGTTTAAACCATCGATTCTTATGTATTTCAATGTTTCATTGGTTGTTCGTCACCACAGGCGAGTATTTTCATTACCCATCATATAGGATATGTATCCATTCCATCGTGCATTTTCGCATCATCCTATAACGATCACTTTTTATGCCTTAGGTATGAACCCATTTGTTGCGACACATAACCTTCAATCTGCTATAAGTCATGTCATTATCAAGTGGTAGAGACTTACCAAACATGGGTACCCTAGTTAGATCCCCTACTTCACTTGGTGCCCATGAAGATATTTTTTCCATAGGACTGGGAGTCCCTCATAGCTAGTACATGACTTGACGTTGATCCTCATTTCTCACTTATAAACATGTTGGATTATACCCTAAGGACTCACAAATGAGTTTAATTTAAGCTCTTTTCTAGCTCATCTTCAAACAAAGAAAAGATTGTCGAGTGAACTTGTCTCTTTCATACTCATAAATTGGATTTGAAAGGACATCTATTTGGCACAAGTTTATCCCTTTTTCACACCAAGTATACTAAAATACATAAAAAAATACATTTTTTGGCGTTAAGTTGGTATTGCATCTCATTCCCTTGCTTGCAGTATTGAGCCTATAGTCAGTTCTCTCTTTGCATTATAAACCATTTTCCTGAGCAATTTTGCATCCTCAACCAAGTAGAGCCTTGTTTATATCCTTCAAAATTTGACACCCTATACCTAGGAGGGAACATTCCCCCGAGTGTCCATCTCCCACATAAATCTCCTTGCATTAAGCATAGGTATGTTCCACTGATGGAACTAGTTTTTCTTACTTGCGACACTTGTTTCCTCTTCTGTATCATAGCATTCATTTGTCTATGAAAAAACAAAAAACGTCGGGTCAGAAGGGAGTATTATCTCATATTGGTAGAAATCGTGTCACCTTTGAACAAATAAATAAGTTTTTTGAGTCCATTTATCATCATAAGTTTGGGGTTAGCATGGCCTTAGGAGGCTGAGCTCGTTACAAAGACTTATCTACCGACTAGTTACTCTTCCAGACCCTATAGAGAGTTTTTATTGATGCCTCTTACATCTCATGGTTTCATCATTGGGTCTATGTTGCCAGAGTCCTCCATATGTCTCATTCTCTTGTTCAAAGGATCAACCTGTGTCATCCACTCATAACTCTTGACTTTCCATGTCAGCCATACCCTCAGATTGTCTCATAATCACATGATATTGTAGTCCTATATTTGTACCCTGGCCCTACTTTCATCATTGGTAGGTAACCTTGAACCTAGCAATCGACATTTCATCATTGTTCATTGATTGGGTGGTTTCCCTTGTGTTTAGATGCAAGACATCTATTCACACATTGGGATTCATGCAATGTCTTGTATTCCATTAGCCTTATTGGTGGTTTCCTCACCTTTGTCAGCAATTTTCATCATTGGCTACTATTCAAAGGGTCTTTCTTATGTACCGCTTGCACTTGGCACACATGAAAGATGCACAGGTTCGTTGGTTCATGAACATGTTCTTCGTCCAATTTCCACCAAATCATGAAGCTCATGTTTTGTACCTCATTCTGACTGATGAGAGGTGCCTTAATTATCTCCTTTCAATGGGTCTCCTTCCGTCGAATTCAGCCCATTTATTTTGGAAACGAGACCTAGAGTCTTATGAGTACCTTGAGGCTTGCATTCATCAGTGGCAAGCTCTCTCCCCATTGACAGTTTGGAATACATCAATGTCTCCTGATCGATGGATTCTTTAGGTGCTCGACATAGGCTCCTTTATTCACACTCGTAAGAATGTACTTGGTGCCTTGATACCTACTTTCATTATCGGTAGGTTGTCTCACATTGTTTAATGGTATACATCAATGACCGGTAATCAAACAATGTCTCATTGTGTTCTACCTCAACTCCTTTATTCACATGATGTAGACTTGCACCCTTGGAGGACTGTGTAGAAGACTTGAAGACATCACTATGTGGTCACAACTTTCCTAAGTTGTTACTTCGTTTTCATTGGACTAGTACCTATATGACTTCAGTGATCATGGGAGATCATTTTGTACTCCATGCTATACAGATATCTTCAGATTGGTTTTGAGACTGGTTCTACTAGGCCTTGTTTGTGACTATGAAAGTTATTGGCATGTAACTGAATTTGTATTTTCCTATTCATGGCCACAAACACTTGTTCGGTATATTTTCACATCGATCTGGAGTGTAATTTTATTGGAAGCCATGTATGAAAAGTTAGTGCATAATGTAATGATCAACTATTTCTTCTAGATGGTTCCCCATCACTCCACTTCTGGGTTGTTTAAAATGTATTTTGACCATTGCAGATGCTCCTCTGACCTCACACATTATGGGGCATCTATTATGGAAATATTTTCCTCACCTTATGCAATCTTTCCCAGAAGGTCTTTTTCCATTTCCCCATGGACACTTATCTTCCCTGTTTATAAAATCCATAGCCAAAAATAAATATTTTTCCACATGTACGCATCTTGCCTACTATACAACATGCGTATACGCAAGCTTCTCCACTACAGTCCACGTACATCGGGATTTGTGCCAGAAAATGAAAATTAATGTCGGGTTTCCATGTCACGACAGGAGATCTACGATCCTTGGCCTTCCATATAATGGAAACATTCCGACTCAACCCTTCAGTTCCATTTTGAAGGCTATATATGGGCCAATTCCAAGCTATGGAAAGAGGAGAAAGAATTCAACTTTGAGAGAAAAGTTACTTTGGAGGAATTATTTACTTCAAATTGAGTTTGCATCCCTTTTTCCTTTAAGTCTAGACATAGTGTTCAACCCCCAAGATCTTCCCTTCCTGACTGAGAACCTCATTGTTTCTCTCTTATGAGATTGCCTTTGGTGGAGGATTGAAGTGGTGGAGGCTCAGTTGGAAGGAACTTAGTTTCTCAGTTCCGAACCGTGCCTGTTAAGAACCAAACATAAATATAGCATAGAAAAACCTCAGGAAAAGTACTCAACGCCTTGAAAAAGAGATAATTTCAGATAATAAGCCTCTTCGAGGGGGCAACCTCCTTTTA
>JZKD02S2106217.1:185601-209704 GCA_000966675.3 Picea glauca
TGCAACCTCATGTAGTTGGGGTGCCACAGACTTGGGTCCAACTTTTCCGGTGTTTGGAAAATGTCGTTTTTCACTATGACAGGGCCAATAGGCCCCGAGCTTAGATAGGATGGACGCATTATGTGTTGAGGGAACTTTGTTATATTTTTTAGGGCATAAGCCCTTTGATGTATACTTGATTATTATTTTTTGTGAAGTTCGCGCCCACCTATGTACTTTGACACTTTTTGTTGTATATATGTGTGTGTGTGTGTGTGTGTGTGTGTGTGTGTGTGTGTGTGAAACATGCCAATATAATACTTGATTATCTAGAGTATATGTCATTTGATTTAATCTTCAAGGAACATGGATATACGTAATGTAACCAAAGCAACGTTCTAAGAGACTTAACCTAAGGAATCATCGGTGTAAAGTAGGATCATAAACGTGGTAAATACCATTTAACTGGGACACAACCAAATGAGCATATACGTAGACCCAGAGGTGAGATATACCATGTGAAAAAGAATCATGAAGAAACTCTATCACTGTGCTATACTCAGTGACATTGTTTGTGGCATCACCTAGACAGATACCTCCGAAAGATAACAATTGGCCTTGAGGAATGAAAATCACCCAAGCTGTAGAAGAAAGCGTCTGAGTGTGTCATCTAGCATTGTCCATGAACCCAAGGAACACCTCCAATTCACTTGACATCTTCCACAGTGAAAAATATTACATAAATAATGACACGTCCATAAAAAAAAAAAGACAAGAAAACAATTGTATAATAACTATACATATGTACAAGAAGTCACCCAGGTGACCAACCTACAAGTAATACTTCTTGAGGTAGAGCCCATTTCTAGGCTCCACCAAAGAACTTCCCTCAAAGTAAACTAGACTATAAGAACCCTTCTTTAAGACCTCTTTCACAATGAAAGGTTTGAACCACATGGGCTTGAACTTGCCTGCCCCTAGGGGATACTTATCTTGGTCGTAGACCAGGACAAGGTCGCCTTCAAAGAAAATTTGAGGAAGAATGGACTGATCATATTGACACTTGAATCATTGCTTGTGAGCCTCATTGGCCAGGGATGCATCATGGCATTGCTCATCGAGATACTCAAGATATAATAAGAGTTCCTCAAGTGGTGAAGTGTTCGACAATAACTTTACTGCCAACTTTAAAGACAAGATATTTTACTCTATAGGAAAGACTGCTTCCATCCCGTAAAAGAGTTGAAAGGGTGAGAAACTGGTGGCAGTCTTTATAATTGTTCGGTAGGACCATAATGTTGAGTACAACATCAAATGGAAATTTGAATTGACAAAATTGATCATTCATTGTAGAATAGTCTTGAGGGACTTATTCATATCTTCTACCTGAGAATTCGCTTGTCGGTAGTAGGGTGATGAATTCTCTTTCCTCAACCCAATATTTGATGTTAACACGTATTAGCACTCTATAAATTTCCTAGAGGTTGACAACAGAAGAAATCTACCAAAGGTAACTTTATCCAACCACTTTTGAAGCTGGGATCTAACCCTTCCAACTTCAGAGAGGGATCTCTCTATATGATTTAGCTATGTTTCCAATTTTAAATATTAGGCTAGGTAAAGAAATAGGTCGGTTTTGTTATCAAAGTGTTTTTCGAATTGGTTGAGACAATCTACACATCCATTGGGATATGGGGTCTGTATTTTAATCAAATATGAGATCCAAACCAGAAACGCAAAGGGAAAAATTCCACAGGGCGAGATAATATAATCAATGGATTCTTTAATAGCATAAATGATGAATAGCAGAAAAGATGAGAAAGATAATTTCAACAAAGAAGAAGTTAAGAATTTATTTATTGAAAACACCTGAAGGTAAAACACTAAAATATTTCGAGTCAGAAATAGGGTATACGAGATAAATCCTGCAAAGTTCGTTACTCTTAATGATGTAGGCGCACCCTCAGGCATGTCCACTCGCAGGACCTTCTCCTTCCTCAGCCTGAAGAACTAACAAGATTTTCTAATTCCATATCGGGAATTTTTCACACCCACAACAGTTCTCCAAAAGATCTCCCTTAACGATCGGGAAATCAATACTGGCCTTTTACTCTGTTATCGGGGTTCCTTCCCATCTGGATTTTGACACTTTCAATCTCCAAACAATTTGTTTCACCAATCCCCGATACGCTCCCCTACTGCCTTAGCCTCCCAGGCTAAGCCTTTTGTCCACGTGACCGCTCCTTATATGACTGCAGTTATATACCTTATCGGGATTCAGGGTTTTGAGTGTTGAAATGCACCAAACTGCTTGACAACGGAATCCCCGATTTCCTGATCTGCAGATTCCTGATATGATGTTACCTGGATGCCCTTCTACCGTAACCAAAAATCAACAACGGTGAACAGTCGCTGAGATCAATGGCTCCAAATATCCCTCTGGGTTTCGAGCATTCCAATGTTGAAATACACATGCCCTCAGGAATCGCGATGCCTTGAATCCCGACGTTCTTTTTACGCGTTAGCTCTCCTGGCTATTGGCTTTGGCCCATATGAGCATTACCCCATGACCACAGTCTTATCCCTCGTCAGGGTTTCGGGGTTTCAATTGTTGAAAAACACTTACCCACGGGATTCTCGATTCCTCAAATCCTGACTCTCCGATCTATTGACAGCTGGCTCCCTCAATGACGCTTCCCTTCTTTCCAATATGCTGATAGTTGGCCGCACGGTGGCACCTTCCTCCTCATCGGGGTTTCGTGGTTCGCGATTTCAAAATGCGTAAAAAATTTGTCACTAGGATCCCGGATATCTCGATGACCCAAACACCGATGGACATCCTCCTTGTCGAGACTTTTCCCGATGGCGCCGATTGCTGCCACATGTCCTCCTCTGATGGACGGTCTCGATTTCTCCAGGGTTTCGAGACTTGTGATGTCCCAACTTCCTTGTGCTCAGAAAATCCAATTTCCTGATTGTCGATATGCCGACTCTCTTCAGATTTCTGACACCTTTCCCAAGTGGATGGATGTTTTAGATTTACCCTCGGGGTTTCGCCAACTGTAGAGACAAAACACTTACTTGTGCGAGTCCTGATAACTGAAATGCTGATGGGCTTCCGATATTTCCCACGTGTCTCAACAAATGGACAGTTCTGATCATCTACGGGGTTTCGAACATGGATTTTCCCGATTCTTTGTCCTCGGAACTTTCGATTTTCCGAATCCCGAAACTCCGATGGAGTCTTTCCTTTCGGGACTTTTTCTGAGATCTTAGATCTTCACCATGTGTCCTCTTAAGATGGACGGTTTTGATTCAACGTCAGGATTTCGAGACTCTTGATGCCCAATGTCACAATTCCTTTGCCAACTTAGAATCCCAATCGCTGAAACGTTGACGAGCTCTCGATGACTGCCACCTGTCTCCTCAAGATGGACGGCTCAGATTGACTACAGGATTTTCACTATGAAAATTACCGATCACTCATCCTTGTGACTCCTGATTTTGCAAATGTCGAAATCCTGATGGCCTCGCCTCTCGTCAGGATTTTCCTCCTCCTGTTCACGAAGCTTAAACTCCGTGCAACTCCTGGTCAATCCAACAGTTGACGGGTATTTTTGTGAAGATCCCACGGTTCATAGTCTCCTGAACTTGAACTCCGGATGCAACTGTAACCTCCTCGCTCCTCTAGCATATCTGACAGCTAGCGGGGTTTCGTAAATCCTTTCCACAAATTTCTAATCGTCGATTTCTAGAGAATGACCAAATATCCCTCCGTGGAACTTGTCCGCCTGTGGTGCAACTATGCAACACCTGCTTCTAAATACTCCACAACACAAACTTCCAATGCCTCTCTTCGATGAGCTTGAGAGCCTTATCCCTCCTGAGCTTCTCACACTTTTAACCTCAAAGAGGGTCTCTGCACACACTCCTTGTGGCAGTTCTCAACCACCTCCAAGTTTTGAGTTCTTTCGACTCTGCGCACACCTGCAACAGTCCTTCAAATGCTTCGCTCAGATTCACAACTAAGATTCTCCTTAGCCTGTGCACTCTTTTCACAGCTCGTATAACCCAATTTCACTTCTGGGTGAACGAGAACAAGAGTTAAACTATCTAAGCCTTATGTCAACGCACTCCTTGCGGACGAACTTGAACTGCGCTCCTTGTAGGAATCCTTGCTTAGATAGAGAAACAATTGAAACTCATTTCTTCTTCTCTCAGATTTCAGACTCAAACATAAAATCACATACACAGCAATAAAGCAAATGCATAACAGGAAAACAAACACTCATGAGCACCTCATTAACATTAATACACAGAGAATAGACACCAAACCATGGATTTGAATCAACTTCTTCTATTAATTCAATAACTATACATGGGTGTTCTTCTACAACTCTCTGCTTCTCTTCTGTGCTCTTCCTGCTTCAACTATCACGCCCTTACTACAATGTACAATGAGGGTGTCTATATTCATTTTCCCTCCTTCTTCTAAAACTGTCTAATCTATGAATTCAAGTCTATCTACCTGCATTAACTAGTTTAAATGCCTCCTATCTACTAAGGAGGAGAGTGAATCGCTCAAGGTCCAATACAATATACAAAGGCGCTCCTTCATAAATGGCTTCATTAAATATTTGTTGCATCAACCTCAAAAATATTTTCAAGCAATTATCATATGCTCAATAATACGTTGCGCTTTCTCCACGCTCGCTTGATATTTGTGATGCTCCTGCATCATACTCCCTCGCTTGAAAATTTTCATGGGCTCCTATCCATGAGCTCCTGCACAGTATATCCATGCTTCTGTATCTCCGCTTCATTCTCCCAGCTGGCATATTCCACTAGATGGCCCTTCCATTTGACCAGATACTCATAGTATTCTTTCCTTCTGGTCTTCTTACTGACTCTCTTGTCCAGTATCTGTTCCATCTGTGGCTTCTCTGCAACTGGCATCTGCTTCTGCCATTGAACCTTTGGCTATTCACCACTTGTTCATGCTTCCTCAAGTTTATATAGGTATAAATCCAAGACATTGAATATCGGAGATATTCCGATCCCATTCGCTAACTCAATCTCATAAGCATTTTCCCCCAATTTCTTCAAGACCTTACATGGCCCGATTTTCTTCATTTTCAATTTATTGTATGTTTCCCTCGGGAACCTTTCTTTTCTCAAGTGTGCTAGAACTAATTCACCAACCTTGAACTGAAGTTGTCTCTTCCGTTGGTCATCTCTGCACTTATATTCGTGACTTGAATCTAGCAGTCGCTGCTTCACTTGGCCGTGAAGTTCTTTCATTGCTTTTGCGAACTCTTCGGCACTTGCGCTCCTAGTCGTAGTCTGTTCTGAGTCCCTTAATTCAGAAACTCCTCTCGACTGCATGCCATATACAATCTAAAATGGAATTTTTCCTGTGCTCCTGTTCACTAAGTCATTATAAGCAAACTCTGCCTGCGACAATATACTATCCCACTGGTTGTGGTGCTCCGCCACCAGGCTCCTTAGTAAGTCTCCCAGACTTCTGTTCACCACTTTTGTTTGTCCATCCATCTGAGGATGATAAGCAGAAATAAACATCAAGTTAGTCCCCAACTTATTATATATTGTCCTCCAGAAATGTCCCACAAACTTTGTATCTCTGTCCGAAACTATACTTCTGGGTAAGCCGAGAAGTCGAACGACCTATTTGAAAAACAGATTTGCGATGTGAGTCGCATCACTGGTTTTCTAGCATGGGATAAAATGTGCCATCTTGGAAAACCTATCCACTATCACAAATATTGAATCAAATCCTCTTTGCGTCCTTGGCAATCCCAATACGAAATCCATGCTGATTTCATCCCACGGTCTCTCTGGTATGGGTAATGGTTGATAGAATCCTGCATTTTGTTTCTTCTCCTTCGAATGCTGGCAAATTCTGCATCTATCTACAAACCTATTGACCTCTGACCACATCTCTGGCCAAAAGTATGACTTGCTCAGGTTTGCAAATGTTTTATCATGATTGAAGTGTCCGTCCAATCCTCCACTATGTTTCTCCTTTAGCAGATTCTCCCTCATGGAGCAATTTGGAATACACAACTGATTTCCCTTGAACAACAATACTTCCTGGATCACATACTCTATACACTAGCTTCTGTCTCTGAGAACTGGGTTCTCTGCTGCTCCGTACACTTCTTTAAAATCCTGATCATCTGCATACATGTCCCTGAGATCATCAAAGCCGAACGTCCTAACTTTGAACTCCTGCAACAACAAACACTTCCTTCTCAAAGCATTAGCCACTTTGTTAGCAGTACCCAAAATATTCTTAATTACAAAAGTGAAATTCTGCATGTATTCAACCCATTTAACATGCCTTTGATTCAACTTCTCCTATTGAGTCACAAATTGTAGTGCATGGTTATCACTATATAAAACAAATTCCTTTGGAATCAAATAGTGCCTCCATTTTTTCAATGCCTATATGATGGCATAAAATTCCTTATCATATGGGGAATACTTCATCTTTGCTTCATTCAGCTTCTCGTTGAAATATGAAATTGGTATATCATCTTGACTTAAGACTGCTCCTATTGCAAACCCGCTTGCATCACATTTTACCTGAAATGTCTTTTGAAAATCCGGCAACACCAGAATTGGTTGTTCCGTAATCTTCCATTTCAACAAATTGAAACTCTTCTTAGCCTCTTTAGTCGAGTGAAAAGATTTATGTCTTTTCTTCACTGTATCCATCATCGCTGCACTAATTCCACTGAAATTCCTGATGAATTTCCGATAGAAACTAGTCAGTACATGAAAACTTCTCACCTCAAATATGTTCCTCGGTGATGGCCAATTCTTGATTACCTCCACCTTATCTGGATCCATCGTCAACTCATTTGCCGAAATAACAAACCCCAAATAAATGAGCTATGTCTTCATGAATGAAGATTTCCTTATGTTTATCAACAATTTATCTTGTTGTAACCTCTTCATCACAATGGCTAAATACTTCATATGTTCATCCTCTGTTTTACTGAAAATCAGTATATCATCCAGATATACGATAACAAATTTTCCAATGAAATCCTTCAGGACTTCATTCATCAACCTCATAAAGGTACTCGACGCATTTGTTAAGCCAAACGGCATAACAAGCCATTCATACAAACCTTCGTTTTTCTTGAATTTTGTTTTCCATTCATCACCTTCTCTCATACGAATCTAGTGATATCCACTCTTCAAATCAATCTTTGAAAAAAAATTTGCTCCACTTAAGAAATCCATCAAATCATCCATCCACGACAATGGAAACTTGTACTTGATGGTTATCTTGTTGATGGTTCTTGAGTCGGTACACATTCTCCAACCTCCATCTTTTTTTGGACTGAGTACCATTGGAACAACACACGGACTCAAGCATTCTCTGACCAATCCTTTATCTAGTAGCTCCTGGACCTGCTTCTTGACCTCTTCATTTTCTTGCGGTGTCAACCTGTACATGACTTTATTCGACAAACTAGCTCCTGGTATGAGGTCTATATGATGACTCACACTCCTCATCGGTGGCAGCGAATGAGGTAATTCGTCCACCATGATGTCAGCGAACTCTTCCAGTAGTTCCTGAATTTCTCCTGGCAAATCGTCTACTCTCGTGCTAGTCAAAATGATCCTTGGTTTCCTAACCACAAAGAATTGTGGATCTTCTTTCTTCTTCACCTCCGTAAGAAGCTCCTTCCCACTCATGAGGAGTACAGTATTTCTCCCTTCGGGTTTTACCTCCTTATCCTTGATCGAAAGAAACATATGAGTTCTCCCATTCTTCTCTAAGGTATATGTATTCATCTTCCCATCATGAATCACATTTCTATCATATTGCCATGGTCTGCCCAACAATAAATGACAGACATCCATAGGAATAATGTCACAGAGTATTTTACCATTATACCCTCCTATTTTGAATTCAACTAAACATTGTTTAGTGACATTTACCCGATGTCCCTTCTGTAGCCATGAAACTTTGTATGGACTCGGGTGATCAGTCGTCTCCAGCTCCAGCTTCTCTACCATCTCAATCGAAACAAGAATATCTGTGCTACCGCTGTCCACGATAACCTTGCATACCCTGTCCTTAATTTTTCAAGTAGTTCTGAAAAGTCTGTTTCTTTGAGTTGAGTCCTCCACCTCCTTCTCGGGTGTTAATAGAACCTTACACATCATCAATGAACTTCCACCTTCAGCATCTTCTTCTTCAACATCTTGCCTCTGTGCCTCAGCGATGTGAGTCTCTCCACTGTCCTTCTTTTTCTCTGGACACTCGAATGACCTGTTCCCATTTTTCCCACACGTGAAGCATGTGATTACTTCTCCTCTTCCTCTTCCTCTACCTCGAGTACGAGGAAACATATTGTTATCGGCATACCCTCCTCTCTGCTTAGTATGCTTCCCTCTCTGATTAGCATGTTTCCCTCGTTGTGAACTTCCACCTCTCTCAGTTCTAGTCTGAGGCTTTTTCCAGTCGTCCCTAGGCTTCTGGTATTTATCTTGGGCAACCGATTTGCCTTTGGGCTGACTCCTGCCTCGGCCTCGCTGACCTTTCTTACGACTCAGCTTCTCTTCAGCTTTGAAAGCCATTTAGTAGGAATCCTCCACCATTCGAATGGTTTCCATACTCATCTCGTCCTAGATATTGTATCTCAGGCCATTCATATACCTAGCAACTTTCTCATCATTGCTCTCCCGATGACCTGCCTTGATGTTCAGTCGATAGAATTCCTCCGTTTATTATTTTACTATCACCAGCTTTTGTCTCAGGTTCTACATCCTCCTGAACAGAGTGATTTGATAATCTTTGGGGATGAACTTTGCCTTCATCTTTTCAATCATTAGATCCCAAATTTTAATTTTCTGCTTGCCCTTGCAGCATCTATCTGTTTGTAGCTCGTCCCACCATAATGCTACGTGTCCCTTCAATCTTGTGACATCATGCCTAACTTTCTTATCCTCTTCAACATTTTCATAATTGAAGTATGTATATAGAGCTCTAATCCAATCTAAAAGTTCTTCCGCATCCAGATTCCCCTCATAAACTGGAATGTCCATCTTCATTTTTTCACCCATCCGTGCAATAGATTTGATTAGACGTTCATTGGCTGCATCCTCGGCTGCAAATTCTTCTTCTTGTTCAGCTTCAACCTCTCTTTCGGAATCACTTAGATTCCCAGCACCGACTGTGCGTCTTTGTGTTGTCTCCATATCTTCGAGTCTAGCTCATAGATCACGTATCTTTCTTTCCATTTCTGGATTCCACGCTTGCCTACCCCTTCTCCTTGGGTTTTCTCTTTCCTCTGGATCGGGTGACTGTCTATCCCGTCTCCTTAGTGGCATGGTGAATTTCCTTCTTATCTTCTACAGAAAGCAAATAAATTTTCTTTCTCTGATACCACTTGACGCAGGCACACCCTCAGGCAGGTCCTTTCGCAGGACCTTCTCCTTCCTCGGCCTGAAGAACTAATAAGCTCTTCTAATTCCCTATCGGGAATTTTACACACCCACAACAGTTCTCCAAAAGATCTCCCTTAATGATCGGGAAATCAATACTGTCCTTTTACTCTGTTATCGGGGTTCCTTGCCATCGGGATTTTGACACTTGCAATGTCCAAACAATTTGTTTCACCGATCCCTGATACGCTCCCCTGCTGCCTTAGCCTCCCGGGCTAAGCCTTTTGTCCACGTGACCGCTCCTTATATGACCGCAGTCATATACCTTATCGAGATTTGGGGTTTTGAGTGTTGAAATGCACCAAACCACTTGACAACGGAATCGCCGATTTCCCGATCCGTAGATTCCAGATATGATGTTACCCGAATGCCCTTCCACCATAACCAAAAATCAATGATGGTGAACAGTCCTTGAGATCAATGGCTCCAGATCTCCCTTAGGGTTTCGAGCATTCCAATTTCAAAATACACATGCCCTCAGGACTTGCGATGCCTCGAATCCCGACACAATTTTTACGTGTTAGCTCTCATGGCTATCGACTTTGGTCGATATGACCGTTACCCCGTGACCGCAGTCTTATCCCTCGTCAGGGTTTCGGGGTTTCAATTGCTGAAAAACACTTACCCACGAGATTCCCGATTCCTCTAATCCCGACTATCCGGTCTACTGACAACTGACTCCCTCAGTGACGCTTCCCTTCTTTCCAACGTGCTGACAGTTGGCCGCATGGTGGCACCTTCCTCCTCGTCGGGGTTTTTCAGTTCACGATTTCAAAATGCGTAAACACTTTGTCACCAGGATCCCTGATATCTTGATGACCCAAATACCGATGGACAACCTCCTTGTCGGGACTTTTCCCGATGGCACCGATTGCTGCCACACGTCCTCCTCTAATGGACGGTCCTGATTTCTCCGGGGTTTCGAGACTTGTGATGTCCAAACTTCCTTGTCTTCAGAAACTTCAATTTCCTGATTGTCGATATGCTGACTCTCTTCAGATTTCTGACACCTGTCCCAAGTGGATGGATGTTTCAGATTTACCCTCGGGGTTTCGCCAACTACAAAGACAAAACACTTACTTGTGTGAGTCTCGATGACCAAAACGTCGATGGGCTTCCGATCTCGCCCACGTGTCTCAACAAATGGACGGTTCTGATTGTCTATGGGGTTTCCAACATGGATTTTCCTGATCCTTTGGCCTCAGAACTTCCGATTTTCCAAATCCTGAAACTTCGATGGAGTCTTTCCTTTCGGGACTTTTTTTGAGATCTTAGATCTTCACCACGTGTCCTGTTAATATGGATGGTTCTGATTCAACGTCGGGATTTCGAGACTCTTGATGCCCGATGTCACAATTCCTTTGCCAACTTAGAATCCCAATCGCCGAAATGTCGACGGGCTCTCGATGATTTCCACCTATCTCCTCAAGATGGATGACTCAGATTGACTCTAGGATTTTCACTATGAAAATTCCCGATCATTTGTCCTCGTGACTCTCGATTTTGTGAATGATGAAATACCGATGGCCTTGCCTCTCATCAAGATTTTCCTCCTCTTGTTCACGAAGCTTAAACTCCATGCAACTCCTGGTCAATCCAACGACAGACAGGCATTTTTGTGAAGATCCCATGGTTCACAGTCTCCTGATATTGAAATCTGGATGCAACTGTAACCTCCTCACTCCTCTGGGAGATCTAACGGTTAGAGGGGTTTCGCAAATCCTTTCCACAAATTTATGACCATTGATTTCTAGAGAATGACTAAATATCCCTCCGTGGAACTTGTTCGCCTACGGTGCAACTGTGCAACACCTGCTTCTAAATACTCCACAACACAAACTTCCAATGCCTCTCTTCGACGAGCTTGAGAGGCTTATCCCTCCTGATCTTCTCACACTTTTAACCTCAAAGAGGGTGTTTGCACGCACTCCTTGCGACAGTTCTCAACCACCTCCAAGTGTTGAGTTATTTTGACTCTGCACACACCTGCAGCTGTCCTTCAAATGCTTTTCTCAGATTCACAACTAAGATTCTCCTTATCCTGCACACTCCTTGCATGGATCATATAACCCAATTTCACTTATGGGTGAATAAGAGAAAGAGTTAAACTATCTGAGCCTTTTGTCAATGCACTCCTTGCAGACGACTTCAATTGGGCTCCTTGCAGGAATCCTTCCTCAGATAGAGAAACAATTGAAACTCATTTCTTCTTCTCTTAGATTTCAGACTCAAACATAAAATCACATACACAACAATAAAGCAAATTCATAATAGGAAAAGAAACTCTCATGAGCACCTCATTAACATCAATACACATAGAACATACACCAAACCATGGATTTGAATCAACTTATTCTATTAATTCAAGATCTATATATGGGTGTTCTTCTACAAATCTCTTCTTCTCTTATGTGCTCTTCCTACTTCAACTATCATGCCCTTACTACAATGTACAATGAGGGTGTCTATATTCGTTTTCCCTCCTTCTTCTAAAACTGTATAATCTATGAATTCAAGTCTATCTACCTGCATTAACTATTTTAAATGCCTCCTATCTACTAAGGATGAGAGCGAATCTCTCAAGGTCCAATACAATATACAAAGGCACTCCTTCATAAATGGCTTCATTAAAGATTTGGCGCATCAACTTCAAAAATATTTTCAAGAAATTATCATGTGCTCAAGAATACGTTGCGCTTGCTCCATGCTCGCTTGATATTTGCGATGCTCCTGCATCACTTAAAGATTAGATTTAGAAAAATTATGATAATAAAGAGAGAATAACATTCAACTTAGAGAGAAAAACATCACCAGTGAATACACGCAAGAATCCTGTAAAAGTGCCTCCTTTTTATTAATGGAAGATCTCTTCAAAAATATTACAGTCTGATAGCGTTAGGGTGTGAATATCAACAACCCTCAATACTTCGAAAGATGAAATATTTAATAACTCAAATTACAAATGTTCCTGTCATTAATGACCAGGATGTGCTAAATCTATTTTTAGCCTAACTAATTTAACAAATTTCCTAATTCTAGGAACTGCTTGATGATGTGGTGTAACTGCACGTTGATTTCTGGGTGGGTCGTTGATGAAGCCTCTGCATGACCTCATCTGACTGGAAAAATGAATGGACTGGGACAACTCATCTGGTAATCGATCATATCACAGAGCTCCTCCCCTTGGAGATGATTGGGCATGTTGACTTTGAGTAGTCTTCTATACACTTCATCCATTTCTGTGTACTTGGCGAAGGTAGGCTTGGTGAGGAAAATGTATCGAATCTCATGTTGAATACTGATGTCCCACTGAAGAGTGTCTAAAAAATCCTTGCCAGTGATGCTCCCTTGAATGCTTGCAAACTTTGAACTATCCTTAGCCACATCGGCCAATCTCTTCTTGTAGTCTGGGAGTGTCATCAATTTATCATTGATTACCTTCAGACCAAGTAGACCTTTCTTCTGTAGAGCCTCTATCTTACTGAAGAATCTTTGTACCCCTAGGTCCATGGCCTGAACCTTTTCTTCTGGCTGAAGCATTAATCCTCTCTTGGTCAAAACTCTTTTGACCTCAAGGATGGTCTCTGTTCTGTCTTCAATTTTCAACTCTTCCAGCTCTTCCCTGGTCTTGGAGTTTAGAAACTTGATGATCTCATTTTCCTGTGTTGGCATCTCCTCAATTATGATTTGATCTTCTCGATGGCCTGTTTTCTCCTCTGGACCAATTCATTTTGCTCAAAAATGATTTGGATCATGAGCCATATCTTGTTCATGGACTTAGTGATGTCTTTCCATAAACTCTCTTTAACTTCGGCTAAAGTCTTTCCTGCCACTGTTTTCTTCCGGAGTTGCTGTAACTCCTGTTTGAGCTGATCTGTCACCTGCTTTTCCTTGGAGAGGCTGGTCTGAAAGCAAGATTTGAGTTCCTGAAGGTTCTCAATCTCGTTTTTAAGCCTCCTGATCTCTATTTCCTGTAGGTTCATCTTTTCCATAGACTTAGCCAGGTCGGTTGTCTTCTCCTGGGATGTCAATGGAGTTGCGGATGCGACTTCTGTCGCTGATGTTGTGCTCACTCCTAAATTTGGAATAGCACTCAATGGAATGACTTCCATTGGTTTTAGTTGCTCTTTCTCTTTTAATAGCTTCTCCATCTCAGCTTCCATTTCTTTAAGCTGTGCATTTTTCTCCATGAGCAGCTTGAGCATTTCATCTTTATCTCCTTCTTTCTATGCTATCTCCTTCACCTACGAATCCTCTATGGGTGGGAGCTTCAGTTGTTTCCTCAAGGATTCTATGTCATCATTCTTCTTATTTATCATTTCCTCAGTTTATTTCAAGTTTGAAGGATCGTAACCGATCTTGAGAACCAACTCCTCCAAAGTCTTGATCCTATTATCCTTTGCAAAGGACGATATCTTCTCTAACTTGAGTTGTGTTTGAACATTGTTCAGGGACACCTGCAATTTGGACACAGAAGTAGAAGAATGCGCCAACGTATAGAAGACCATTTCCCCCATCTTCTTGTGCAGATCCATCTGATCAGCTGGATTCACATACTTCATCTAGAATTCGAAGGTGGTCCTCTTGTAGTCAGTGATCACCTTCGGATCTGGTACCTGTGCCTGGAGGAATTCCATATGCATTTTTCCCATCTCGGTGTTGAATGCCGATAGCAACCTATGTTGTGCAGTCGATGCCTACTTTGAGAACTGAGTGCAAGTACTTTTGGTCAGGGTCTGGCTTCTTTTCTTGATCAGCTCATATTTTTCGAAAATACTTAGTTTCGGTGCCACCTTGCCTGGCTAGGTGCTCAATGGAGAATCTATAGATTTTTTTGGCAAAGTTGAGGCTATGCCCTTATGGAGGCTCGAACCAAAGGGTGGAATACCAACTTTGGTCACTGTGGTAGATGGGGCTTCTTTTTGCCTGGTCAGGCTAGGAACTATAGAAGTCTTAGTCCTCTTGGTATGCAGCTGGAATTCTTTGGACAATACTTCAGTGACAGGCGAAGATAAATCCTACCTAGGCCTCTTCTCTTTCGGGACCTATGGAGTGGTTGTTTGTGACACAGTGGCTGGGGGATCCTACTATTCTACTTAGATCAATGTGTTAGGCTCCCCAACTGTCTGATTTGCGAACTTCTCAATTTCAGGCCTGGACTCATGAACATATGGGATGTTTTTTTTCTTCACCCTCATCTCTGAGATGATCCCACATGGATCATAATGCCATGGAAAACTCATGGAGAACTTCATTTCCCTCAACATCCTGTTCACTTCTTCCCCAGTGCCACGATTGTTGCAGATGAAGGAGCCAACAACCTGTTCAGTGACACAAAGTAGATATCATCAGAATTTATTATCTACCTAATATATTCCAAAGAAAAAATCCTGAGAGGAAGATACTTGGGCAACTTATACGGTGCCAACTCGCACCCGTATACTCTGATCTCGGTGTAATCCTAGTATAAATACCAATCACCCATCTTTGTGTTATCTCAGAGGTGGAGGATCCTATGAAATTCATCGTTTATCTAAGGCTCGGGCCTACCGCTTAGCATACTTACCACAGGGTGGTAGAACTGATCGATGAACTCCTTGAAACTGAAATCAGTGGAGTTGTTCTTGAGTAAGGAGGTCGATGTTGTCACTTCCTGAGGTCTACCATCTCCATCCATCTTCTGCATGGAGAATCCAAATTTGTCTACTTGGAAGAAGACAAACATGTACGCCAGTATGGATGAGTATTGGAACATGCCTTCCGTGGAGAAATTCACGAACTATTCGTGAATATTGTCTGCCAAGAATGTGCTGAAGTCAAACTGGGTGGTGGGATTTTCATCGGTAGAGAAGATGGATAGAAAACCTAGAATGGGTTCATCTACCCACTGATTAGAATAGTATCCTAATAAAGCACAAAGGGATGAGATGACCTGGTTTCCTTTAGTCGAGAACATGGAAGACGGATAAGGGGGATTTGTGGAGGGAAAATGAGTAGATAGGGGAAGGAAAATCTGGAATATTTGAGCTCTTTGGGGAAATGTCATTTTCTGGTATAATTCTATAAGAATTTCCAGGTTGAAGGGTGATGCAGAGTCGGCTCGGGGGATTTGCATCATCTGGTCTATGGATTTAGGCATGATGAAGAAAAGAATCTCTCTGAACGAAGAGATGGTGGCTCTTTGCTCGGGAATGTAGTGGGCTTGGTACTTGAGTGAGAACTCCAGAAAATGGTGAATTTGAGGAAAGAGGTAAAGGGGTAAATTGGACTCCTAGAGTCCGATTTCATCGCTCTGCTCCAGGAAGACCTCCTTGAGCCACGACTGAAGATCTATGAAATCAAAATCGCACTTTGTATCTATGATTAATCGGTCTTTGTTGACGAGTGGGATCCTGTCAAGGTCGACAAGAGGTGGGAGAAACATATTCTCCTCTCCTTCTACTTGTTTGGACTTTGGTGCCATTTCTGCAACAGTACCTGCAAGACAAACAATGTTAGTGGGGGCAACTGACTGTGGATGAGGGAAACTGACTATAACGGGGGAGTAAACGGTGTAAAAACTCTCTGGTGCGATGAGTGGTAAATGGTGAGAAAAGGGAGAATGAGGGTTAGTTTTGAGTAAATGGGTGTTCGTTGGGCATGGGAGACAGGTCAGTTGGATAATGGATAGGTTATCCAGTAATAAATGGCCAACGGATCATTTGGGAAGTGAGATGTCAAGTGACGGTGACTGAGGGAATACGGAAAGGTGACGTGGTGGATATCGATTGGAGGTAAAGGTCATAGTGAGGGGGCTTTCCATGAACAAATGGGGGAGGAAGAACTGACAACAGTTATGAGATGTGACTATTTCAGGAAAGGTGGATGGTGACATCCAGAGATGACGATGGTATGTCAGATAGCAGGAGATGATGGGACTCAGGGCCATTAGATCATTTCCACATATAAAGAGGGCCCGCCAGAGGAAAGATACCATTCCAGACCCCCCCACCTCAGTTAAAAGCAGATCAGTTGGGGGGGTCCGGAAAACATTTTGAGCCATTGATTTGAGCGCGTGTTTCCTAGTCGCAGATCTTTGCACATTTTTTATCACTCAGTCCAGACCCCCCCCCTCCATTAAAGGCAGAATGGACAGGGGGGGTCCAGAATCCAATGTTGACCATAGATCTACGCGCTCGATCCTAGGCCATCCAGATGCGTGCGAGTCTTATCAGCGATTCTGGACCCCCCCCCCGTTCCGTTAAAGGTAGAACGATTAGGGGGGTCCAGAAAGATCTGTCCACCGTAGATATGGGAGCCACGATCAAGACCATTGATATGTGCAAGGAGCATAAGTGGGGAGCGGAAAACACATGCGCCGGGGAAAAACTTAGGATAAATGCATTTTATGGGTTTTTCCAAGGTTTTTCAGGTAGACACCACCATGGGGCTTGACCAAACGATCTTTTAAGCACCTGAAACATGGTGCACCATTAATCATCAAACTAATTCTTATTGAAATGAAGAAACAATGAAACTAACCTATATTCTAACCTAGTTTCCTATGACAGTTAACCCAGATTAGACTGTTGGGTTAAGAATTTATTCTACCCTAGGGCTATCTGACCAAGATTAGACAGTCTGGCGAGATTTATTCACTAATCTAACCTAGACACTTTGGCTAAGATTAAACTGTTTAGCCAAATTCATTCACTACCCTATCAACATCAATTTAAAAAGAACTTGGCCATGCTTGAAAGGTATGGACCAAGTTACTATTATTGCATGGGGCTTATATTGAATTTTTTTATGCCCTCTTTTTTTTCTTTCTTTTCTTTGTCTTTTCTTTTCTTTTCTTTTATTTCTTTTTTCTTTTCTTTTCTTTTTCTTTTTCAAATTATTTGCAGAATGAAAAATCATTTGTCAACAAAAAATACTAGGGACAAAAAATATCCCAATCACTAGTTGATCCTATAACTTATAGGGTGATAACAACAACTCCACCTGGGGATGGTATTTTCCATGTGAAGTGCCAAGAATCCTGGTCCTGGTCGTTTTGAGAATTTCTGCCTAGTAGCCTTCGTTGGTTTTATTCACAAAAATTGGAAAAATAGTGGTCAACGACTTAGGAACTTCTCTTCGGGCTTCAACCAACTGACTCATGTTCTTCACTCAGAAAAATGCAGGCGAAAAACAAAAAAAAGGTATGTACAATGGTGAGTGAAAACTTGACTCTCTACTGAGGTGGCACATAATGTTTCAACAGTCTTCCATTCACAGGTCCTCCTGGTAGATCTGTCCCATCAGTGTCGTTCAACATAAAAGTGTTGTTTCCCTTGAATGCTTGGATCATGTATGGTCCTCTCCACAGACTATCAAATTTTCCATGCTTTCCCTTGTCTTCATTTCTGGCATCCCATCTCAGCACCAAATCTCCTAGCTCAAAATCATCTTCCTTGGTTATTTTTTCAAAGATATTCTTGATATTCTCTTGGATTACCCGAGTCTTGCTGAAAACTTCATCTCTAGACTGTTGTAAATGGATCATCTGGTTGATCCTTCTCTATGAGTCATTTCGCTAAGCTTGTACATCTTGAAGCAACTTCATGACAGGGACTCATAAAGAAGTGGAGAACACTGCTTCTTTGCCATAGACTAGCTGGTATGGTGACATACCGATTGACCTTTTGGTGGTCAGTCTGTCAGCCCATAATGCGAACACCAACTTGTTATGCCATGATTTCTTATTTTTCTGCAACATTTTCTTGATGATGTTTACCAAGGATTTGTTTAAAGATTCCGCCAGGCCATTCCCCTGAGGGTAGTACGCTGTGGAATGCCCCAAACCAATGTGATACTGGTTGCAGAAATCTATGAGTTTCTTCAACTAAAAATCAACTGCATTATCAGTTATAATCTTTCTAGGACATCCAAAGCGAGACAAGATATTAATTTCAAGGAATCTGACAATAATAGAGTCAATGGCTTGCCTGCTTGGTACTTCTTCGATCCATTTGGTAAAATAATCGATGGCAGTGAGAATCCACCTATGCTGGCCTGAAGAAAGGGGGTGTATTTCTCCAATGAATTCCAATCCCCATTGCTGGAAAGGGGCTTCAATTGAGATCGATTTCATAGGTAGAGGGACGAGTTTCCTTTTGCCTTCAAACAGTTGACATTGATGACATCCGATCACTTTATGATGTACACCGGCGAATAGGGTGGGCCAAAAGAATCCAACTCTGAGTATTTTGTTGGCTGTGACCTTCCAGTTTATATGGCCACCACATTCTCCTACATGAAATTCTTGTAACACGCTGTCAGCTTCATCTTTCAATAAACAGTTTAACATAATACCTCTGGGATCTTTCCAATACAAATTGCCTTTTAGAATACAAAATTTTAAGGCTTTCAACTTTAAAAATCTAGCTTTAGTCTTAGTCAAACCAGGGGGAGCTTGCAAATTTTGCAAAACGAATATAAGGTCTGCGTACCATGGAGAGTTAAGAAATACCTCTCTCACACTTGGAGTCGCCATCTCGCCCTATTCATCTGCTACAGCTAAATAATTAATGTCAAGAGCATGGAAAATTGATTCAACCATTAATTTTGCTATGCCTTGACCCTTGATTAGTTTTGTCGGCTTAATCTCTATAGCATATTCTAAAATGACAACAATCTATTTTCCCCTTCTTCCATCCGGGTTGTCCTGGGTCAAAATGTCTTTTACTACCGCATTCGGAACACATGCAATGGTATAAGAATGGAGAATGTAGACCCTAAAATATTTTATAGCTTTCACCAAGGCAAAAGCTTGTTTCTCCATTATCTTGTAATTCAGAGCAGCGTCTCTTAACGCTTTACTAAAGAAAGCTATGGGTTGTTCATACCCTTCACTGTTCTTTTGTAATAATACCGCTGCTATAGTATGTTCGAAAGCGAAAGAAAAAAGATAGAAATCCTTGGTAAAATTAGGACTGATTAAGACAGGGGCCTCTGTGAGTGCTCGTTTGACTTGTTCGAAAGACTGTCTGGACTCATAGTCCTATTTTATTTTCACATCCTTTTTTAGCATATTTGTAATGTTTCTAAGGATCTTGGCCAGATTGGGAATGAATCTTCATAGAAAGTTTATTCTCCTGATAAAGGATTGTAATTCTTTAAGGTTTCTTGGGTGTTATAACTTTTGTATGGCCTCGATTTCACTGGGGTCTATTTTGATTCCGTCCTTGGAGATGATGTGTCCTAGCAGTTTGCCTTCCTCTAGCCTGAAAAGGATTTTCTTAGGATTTAAAGAAATCCCAAACCTTCTACATTTCTCAAAGACTCATCTGAGGTGTCGCAGGTGTTCGTCATCAGATCGGGAAAACATAGTTACATCATCCAAATAGACGACAATAAACTTACCCGATTCTTCCACAAAGGTGATATCCATCGCTCTCTGGAAAGTGGCTCCAACGTTCATCAAACCAAAAGGCATTTTCACATACATGAAAGTGCCCTATGGTGTGGTGAAAGTAGTTTTGTCTTGGTCATCTGGGTGGACGAGCACCTGATTGTAACCCGAGAAACTGTCCAACAAAGATAGTCGACTGGATCTAACTACCCTTTGAAGGATGTGGTCCATTTTTGGCAAGGGGTAATTATCCTTCAGGGAGACCTTATTCAGATTTCGAAAATCTATGCAAAGTCTGATTTCCCCATATTTCTTACGTGTAGGGACCAAATTAGAGACCCATTTGGAAAAACGCAACGGGACTATGATTTTGGCATCGTACATTTTTTTGATTTCTCAGAGGGAGAAACTTGGAATTTATCTTCCTAAGTTTCTGTCTGAATGGTTTTTGGTCTTCTTTTATTGGAATCCTGTGTTGTATGATGTTGGTATCATAAGCTTTCAAATCCTCATAACCCCATGCAAAGACATCCGAATATTCTTTGAACAACTCAATGTATTTGAGTTTTTTCTCAGGGGGTAATGATTTAGACAGTTTGACTATCCTGGGTTTCTCTTCGGTCCCTATATTACAGTCTTCTACCTCTTGTCCATTGGCTTCAATTTTCAGTTTTTTGGCTACATCGTTAAAATCAAGAAAGTCCTCTAAAGGAACTAGACCCCTAGGAAAAACATTGCTTTTCAAATGTAAAACATCGGCCTCCATCTCATCATCGCCTAATTCTCCTGAATCTACGCTATTTACACGATCAATTTCAAAATCTGATCTATTTACATTTTCATCTTCGTTCTCTAAATCTATATTTGTACATTCAAAATCGTTTTTAGACTGCAAAAAGTCTTCGATTTGATCATCATTACCAAACACTTGCCAGTACCTGATATTATCGGGAAGCATTTTACCTCCACTGTGTACAGGCAAGTCGAGTGGAAAGGAATCTTACATGTGGTTGCTGACGTAGCCAATCTGTCCGCAAGAATTTTTTGTCCCCTCGGCATTACCTGCAAGTCAACTTCAGTGAAACATCTAAGGGAATCAAGAATGGCATTCCTATAAGCTCTAAGATGTGGGTGTTTCGCAGCATACTCACCTTCGACTTTCTTGATTATCAACTCAGAGTCACCTCTTACCATAATCTGTTTAGCACCAACTCTTTTCAAAATCTTCAGACCGAGCATCAAGGCTTCATACTTGGCAATATTGTTAGTGCATTGTAAATTTAATTTGTGAGAATGGTTTTCTGAATACCTATTTCTGTGATTATGCAGCTAGACTCCTGCTCCAGCTCCTTCTTTGCTCACTGCTCCATCAAAATCCATGCTCCAGAAATCTGTCAGTAATTCTTCAGTTATCACGTTTTTCATTCTTTCTACCTCAATTATTTCTTGGCCTTCATCCGAACTAGATGTATCTTCTCCCAGCTAAGTATCTTGTTCTCCTGTGTCACCATCATTGTACAAAATAAAAGAATCCAAGTCGGAATGCGCGGAGTAAAGAGGATAACTATGCAGTTTTTCTTGGCTACTGACCATGTATTTCATCAATGGTCTCTGTATAGCCTTCTTTGTTGCCCGAAAACTGGGATAGTGGCATACGACATGTCTAGTTGCAGTGTACCTCTCAACTTAGCCCCCCAAGACTGGGATAGAAACATTCCATACTTCGAGGGAATGTCTGCAACCACCACATCCATGACCATGGTCTTTGCAGGAATCTGAACCAGGGTTATGCATAGGTCCTTGATCAAACCAATACACCTAACTTTACTAGATTCGAATGAGTGTAAATCCTTGTAAGGTCTGGTGACCTCCAGTCCAAGTTTCTCCATCATTTCTTTAAGCATCAGATTGTGGGAAGCACCCGAATCCAACATAGCGTTATGCAATATCAGGTCATGTATATTTAGACTGATGTAAAAAGGAGTGACATCACCATTATCATCTCGACCATCTACTTCAGGTTCGAACAGAAGTTCGGGTTGATCATCAGTAAGGTTCACAGTATCTGAATGATTTGCTGATCCAATGGTTAAGGCCTTCGTGCCTATGTCAGGTTCAATGGTCAGTGCTTTAATTACCTATGAACGATAAACATCTTTGTTCATCAACTCGGAAAGTGGAATGGGAATTTTTACTTTGGATAATTCCCCCTCAAGGATGAAACGTGTAGGAGCTTTGCCTTGGCTCATCAATTCTGGTTTGTCCACCAAACTCTTCTGGAAAGAAATACTTGGTGGATTAATAGGTGAAACCTCAGGCTGTGATGATCTTTTTAGAATAGTAAGGTTTTTCTTCGCGGGAACTTCGGTAGTACTCTTTTCTGGAATCTTCTCAGCAGATGGCTCAGAGGCCTTCTTGGTTTCGATTACCTTCTTCATTTCAATCGTCTTTTTTGGGGAACTCCCTTCTATCTTTTTACTCCGCAGATTATACTGTCGATGTACCTCCAAAATGGCATTTTCGAAAGCCTGTTGTTCTGCATCTTCAACTTCTTCACTTACTTTTGTTTGATTGAGAAGAAAAATTTCTTGCTCTTCTTGGGTAAGGAAAATAGCTTCGTTATCGTGAATTCCCATGAGATTTATGTGAGTATCCTCTAGTTCCTCAATCACTTCCTCCCCTTCATCAGCATAATTTTCTTGTAGGGGAGGTCTGATCTGCTAATCTAGACCTCTCTGCTCTCTTTGATCCCTAGGATCTCTTTCTCTGACTTGAGGAGGGTTTCTCCTGAAGTTAGGATTCTGAACCTGAGGAGCTGGTGGGTTGTCTCTTGGAGGATTTATTTTAGACACAGTAAGTATTTCCATCATTCTTTGCATTGCTCTGGACAAAGAATCCAATTTGGAATCTGAGGTTGACATGGAAGGTTCTTCTTTAATTATGACTCTCCTCTCTGATCTCTAACGTGCCCTTTTTTCCAACAAATTGGCCTCCACACTTATAGCATTTTTCTGCATGTCTTCCAGGGTGGTAGAATTTCTTTCCCTTAGTTGGTATCACATGTCAGTGTCAAAACCATCAAGGAATTTTATCAATGCCAAACCCTGTGGAGGTTTGATTTCAGCTGGGATTGGGTTGTACAGGTTATTGAAACGAGTGCAGTAATCTTGCATTGTCTCACCTTGATTTCTTATGATATTTTCGTATTCTGACAAAATTTGGAGAGGGTTTTTCTTTACCTCCCATCTGTCTAGAAAAATCCTTTGGAATGTGGTAAGGTCAAGGACCAAGGTGACACGCAACCCTTTGTACCATTTTTTAATGTCACTTGTCAAAATTTGGGCAAATAATCTCATTTGAACGTCAGCTTCATCTACTTCATGCAGATCATAATAATCATTCATTTTTTCTACGTGTTGTTGTGCTCTCAAAGTTCCTGTTGCATCGAACTGTGGAAGTCTCATTTGATAGTCTTGGGGCATGGCATGAAGAGGCGCAGCCAACACCAAGGGAGTGTATCGAGCTGCCATGATGTGCAGAGGAGGTGGGATAACAGACTAGATGATCAGTGAGGTAGTGACTGAAGACGAGGATGAGGAGGGACTGGTTAGCACTGAGGGAGTGATTTGCGGTTTCGTAGTGGGAGACAGAACTTTAGGGGTTTGGGGTTGTAAAACGGTTGGGTTGAAAATGATTCTAGTCACAAAACTATCGGACCGTGTTCTAACCAGGATTTCTTGTGAAAAGGTGTCAAGGTCAGGGTCTTGAAAGGTAACAGGTTCCCCTGAAAAGGAAAGGGACTTATGCAAGGGAGTATGACTCACTAAGCCTTCAACTATGGTCTTTTTCCTCAGCAACGTTTCTGGGTTATCTGTCACTATTGCAGGTTCTGGGTCTGGATGATCCGGATTATTTTCGGCACGAAATGAGAGCGGAGATATAATAAGGAAATGCACAGAGATATCACATATATCCAATAATATAACATAAATGTATCAGAGATGCAACCATAAACTCAGATATACAGTAATACACGATTTCTATTAATGAAATAAATGTACAGAGACTATAAAAATACAGAGTTAAAGACTCGCTAGAATGGTGGCAGCTTATCTCTGAGAAGAGATGTGACAGCTACTCGCATTCGTAAGAAGATGATTACAATGAGGCTTGGAAGGCCTTTTTACAATAGACAGGAATGCCAAAAGTCCTAGACATCCAAAAACCTAACCCTAGGAGATGAAGCGCCAAAAGTCATGTGGG
>JZKD02S2106217.1:216611-259921 GCA_000966675.3 Picea glauca
GGGGGTTCCAGAAAGATCTGTCCACCATAGATCTGGGCGCCACGATCAGGACCATTGATATGTTCAAGGAGCATAAGTGGGGAGCGGAAAACACATGCGCCAGGGAAAAACTTAGGATAAATGCATTTTATTGGTTTTTCCAAGGTTTTTCAAGTAGACACCACCATGGGGCTTGACAAACTGATCTTTTAAGCACCTGAAACATGGTGCAACATTAATCATCAAACTGGTTCTTATTGAAATGAAGCAACAATGCAACTAACCTATATTCTAACCTAGTTTCCTATGACAGTTAACCTAGATTAGAATGTTGGATTAAGAATTTATTCTACCCTGGGGCTATCTGACCAAGATTAGACAGTCTGGCCAGATTTATTCACTAATCTAACCTAGACACTTTGGCTAAGATTAAACTATTTAGCCAAATTCATTCACTACCCTATCAACATCAATTTAAAAAGAACTTGGCCATGCTTGAAAGGTATGGACCAAGTTACTATTATTGCATGGGGATTATATTGAATTCTTTTATGCCCTCTTTTTTTTCTTTCTTTTCTTTTTCTTTTCTTTTCTTTCTTTTTTCTTTTTTCTTTTCTTTTATTTTTCTTTTTCAAATTATTTGCAGAATGAAAAATCATTTGTCAACAAAAAATACTAGGGACAGAAAATATCCCAGTCACTAGTTGATCCTATAACTTATAGGGTGATAACAACATGGACATCATTTTTTTCTAGAAGTGACTACCATGGTCAGTGAAAATATCCTTAGGGATGCAGAACCTTGCTACTATCTGGTTAAAAATGAAGAGAGTTGTTGTTTTTCCATCATTGTTAAACGTTGGCATAATCTTGACCCACTTTGTGAAGTAGTCTATCGCTACGATGATATAATGATGGCCCCTGGTTGAAGCTGGGTGGCATGTAGTAAAATCAATCCCCCACTTGGTGAAGGGACCAATGACAATGATGGGAAATATGGGAGCAGGATTTTCCCTCATCTTCTGAGAGAAGATATGACATGGGTGGCACTTCTTGATCGACTCGACACAATATTTTATTAACGTAGGCCAAAAGTAACTGGCTTGTAGAATATTTTGGGTTGTTTCCAACCCAGACAAATTACCACCACATGCTCCAGTGTGGCAGCCATTAAAAATGAGTTTCTCTTCTTCGTGAATGAGGCACCGATGAAGAATGCAATCTACACCTTGACGATACAAAGTGTCATCGAGTATGAGATAGTTTCGTTCCTAATGGCATATACATCGACGCTCATTGTGAGAAGAAGAGGAGGGGCACTTCAATGTCTAGGGATAGACTAGTATATATCCATACCAGGGGTTTGAAGATGTGATCAGAAAAAGATCTCCTTTAATAGGTGATTCTTCGAGTGTGACATCACGTGATTCAACTGGAAGTTCCGAAATAAGTTTCGCAAAGACTAGTGACTTTTTGGATTTTGTGGAAACAAAATCCATGTCAAATTCCTGAAGGATTACAATCCATCTATGAATATTTCCACCAATGATGCATCGTGTCAACACATATTGAAATGGATTCACAAAAACAATGATGGTGGTCTTGCGAAGTAGGATATAATGATGGAACTGTTGGAAAACAAGAACTCCTTCCAATAAGAGTTTCTCAACATGGGAATAGTTGAGTTCCATCCCAAACAGAACTTGGATTAGGTAATAAATCATGTTCTCTTCGAGAAAATCATTCTCTTGAACCAAGACCATGCCGATGGTTGACTCTGATGTGAAAAAGTACAATAAGAAATATTTATTATAATTAGGAGGACATAGAATAGGGGAATACGTAAGGGCATGTTTCAACGCTTCAAAAGATTGTTGAGTGGCTTCATCCCAATAGAAAGGAACTCCTTTTTTTAATATATGCATGAACCCTTTAGTCATCTCGTCATAGTTTGCGATGAAATGTCGAAGAAAGTTCACTTTCTCCTGTAAGCTCTGAAGCTGGGGGACTATGCACGAGGGAGGAAACAAACTATCGCCTCAACCTTCAAAGGATCGAGAATTATCCCTATTGTTGAAACTATGAAACCAAAAATACGACCTGACATCACACATAAGCTACATTTATTAGGATTCAAGTGAATCTGATATTAGCAACATCGTTCGAATATTATTCCAAGGTGCATGGGATGATCAGCTCTCTTGCGAGATCGTGATGTTATATCATTGAGATAAGCCTCGACTATATGTACAAGATCATGGAAAGAAAAAGACGTGGCCTGCTAAAAAGTGGCTCTGACATTCTTCACGACAAAAGGCATCTTACGATAAGCAAATGTGCCCCACGGACAGATAAAATATGTTTAATGCTGGTGTTCGGATTTGATCTGAATCTGGTTATATCTCGAAAAACCATCCATGAATTAAAATACCTCGCAACCTGCACATTCATCAAATATCTAATCAATGAATGGGGTGGAGAAATTATCCTTTGGACATGCCTTATTCAAGTCCTGGAATTCCATGCACACTCAAATCGTACCCTATTTTTTGTTAACTAGAACGGGATTTGACACCCATTCCATCAATTGTACGGGGTAGATAAAACTGGCTTTAAGTAGTTTCTGTACTTCATCCTTAATATTTGTCACCTTCTGAGGATTCACCGGATGAAGCTTCTGTCAGAATGGCTTGGCATCAGGATAAGTCTTTATCTCATGTTCGAATATTGTTGGATCATTTCCTAGCATTTCCTCGTAAGACCAGGAAAAACGTCGCGAAATTCCTTAAATAAATCTATATAGATTTGAATCTCGTCGGGGGAGCAGTACGCTTCGACGAAAACATTCTCCACGATGCTATGGATTATGGAGATGTCTATAGGGATCTTTTCAGCAATACTCACCATATTACCCTCAACATAAACTATGTGAATAGCTAGAGGATTAATAGGACAAGACCTATCTCCAATCATAGTCAAAATGAATTCACTTGCCTCTATTCTTCTTAACTGTGGGAGAAAATAAGATCTGTGATGAAGATTATCCCAGAGTCTTTCTGGATGAGTCAATACCTCTATAATCACCTCATCTGAGGGCAAGTCAAAGTCTAAAGAATCTGTAATGGTGAGTGAACCTTGAGCCCAAATAGGCCAGAGAACTGTATCTAACTCCTGTGCGGGAGTCGGATCGGGGTCGACCGAATCTTGCTGGACAATATTGTACGCAACTTATTCTATGGAAAAGGGATTGGACATCCTAGGATTCCCTATCCCTTCCATAGAGGCCGATGGGGAAGGAAGAGTACACGGATAATGAAAGAAATTTGTTCGGAATGACGACACTTGAAAAATTTCATCTCTAGGTTGGTCAAGAGCAGTTGATATAAGATTGACGTCGCCAGAAGGAGGCAGGTAATACAAAGTACCCATAAAATATGGGTACAAACCAACCCCCATGTTGACGAAGCCAGGATGAGGGTTATGAATCATCGGGACCATGGATGCCCCTAATGAATGTTCAGGCAGGGAGAAGGACAATTTGTCAATGGTTACAATTAAGCCCTCATGTGGAAACAACAAGACCCGAAAAATTGTGGCAAACATTTCATGCATTGCATAGGTCCAACTCCTTCCTAACAGAAGGATGTAGTCAAGAGGCACATCAACCACTTCAACTTCGATGCAAACGGTCTTCCCTTCTAACTGTATGGGGAAAGAAGGGCTGATTCCATGTGGTCTGAAATAATAACCGTCGAAGGAAGTAAGAAGAGTAGGTGATAAAGACAAAATGGGTTGGCCGATGGCCTTCCAACATGCCAGTGACATCATGCAGGTCGAGGCGCCCTCATCAAATATCGTACGAAGGATATTCCAGGTAAAAGATTTTGTGGGGTAAGGAACTACTATCTAAAATGCAACATGGTATGGAGACGAGGATTCAAGTCAATTATATCAAGAACGATCATTCCCAGATTACAAGTCTCTGCGGATCCCAAGGTGGATAACAGAGCCTTTCTCTGTGAAAGGAAGCTCTAGAGGATTTTCAAAGAAGAAATAACGCAAGGGGTTTGTGAAAAATCCTCCACCACAGAGTAGTTCTGGGTGGCCCTCACGTTTGTATTATGAGAAGGTTTCTTGAACTCCCCTTTCAGGATGCATGTCATTGTTTCACCCATTGTCCTCTCAATCTCGAGAGGAACAGGTGGGTTTGTGGCATTCTATAATTGTGTGCCCTAATTTCTATGTAAGCATAAAATTTCATCATATAAACATTCAAGGTTGAGGGATTACTAGAATACATGGGGGTTGCCTAACTTCCCTCATCCGCACTCAAAGGGGCTTGATTCATATTTTTCCCATGAGGAAATGGGTTAGTTAACACATCAAGCTGCTGCTATGCCAATAACTTCTGGGCCTCTACAAGTCAAGGGAACAAGTAAGTCAGATGGTCCTTTGTGCAAAGCTTACATGGATACTTTGATTTTATCTTCTCTGTGTTTCCCCTGCCAACATTGTTTTTGGGATTATTATCCCCCTTACCCTTCTTGTTTCATTGTTTTTTCTTTCCTTTAGGTTGTTGGTAGGCCTTTGGGTTCATCGACTGCACATTGTGTACATTCGATGTTTGGGTAGGGGGAACAACTGAACTGGAGGTCTGGTTGGCCGTTGTTTGTTGTATTGTCAATTGTTTCAATTGATTTGACAACTGATCAATGGAATTTCCTTGCATTGAACCAACTATACCATCAACATGTGGTGTATACTTTTGTCTGGCCTTGTCAAGGATGGATCGTGGCGCATATAGAAAAATCTCATAGCGTAAGCCAAACTAAGAATATATCAGTTCGAGCTGTTGTGCTCTCATTATCGTCTCCTCCTCTGAAAAAACTCTTGAATTTGCAATGTCCTTGGATAATTGCATTACCAAAGACTTTAGGAACCACTCCAGCAGGAAAGCCAGTGGGACTTGTACCTTAATCGAACTCTTCCGATGCCGCCATTCTTGGATTAGATTCGAGATATGATCAGCCTTAGTCTACTCAAAGTTGGTGAGGAATTCAGTTCCGACATCATATATCACGGGTAGTTGGAAATGGTTCAGGAAAACCATTGCCAAATCACTAAAGTAAGAATATATTGAGTGATCGAGCTCGATGTACCATTTCACGGAACCCCCAATAAGAGTGTGTTGGGACAGGCGCAACTGTACAGAGTCATCTCGCTGCGAGTTTGACAAGAACCATAGGTGGAAGGTTGTCATATGATCACCTGGATCTTCGCCAAGCTTGCCTTCAAATTTTGGAATATCCGAGGGAAACTTAGTCGGCATGGGAGGCCAATGTGGATCATGACAAATCAGTTCGTTAAGCAACCTTGAAAAGTATGGAAAATGTAACATTTCCAAAAATGTTAGTTTGGGCTAGGTACTATGTACAGGAAAAAGGGAGCCTGGAGTTTGAATGGCACCAGGTTACCGAGAAATTTTGGGTTGCTGGCTAGGGTTTTGGTAGACACCATCGCCTTGACCAACATATGAAAACTGCACTTGCTCGGACATCATCGAATGATTCCCGTAATTGGACGTCAAGGGTTGGGCGGGGATTGCTCCTTGTGTTGTGTTCCAAATATTCTGGAAAGGGTTGCCCCCTACTGATTTGACGGGCATAAGTACTGATGTTATCATGCTGACAGTTGTTGTCTTTGAAATTCTCCCCATCATCAGCTATTCATAAATATGATAACTCGACTCTCCTTGATTCCCAATATCTGTTGGTAGCATCATTTGGTAGCGCTCTGAGTAGCAATTTTACCAAATTTCATGTGAAACTAGAGCACAACCTCAAAAATAAGAAAGTAGAAAAGGTAGCACCAAGCCTTCGTGTCTTCTGTGCAAAATTCAGTCTCTGCCAAAATTTTGGTAGCGAATTTTGGTAGCACCATTCTGGTGTGTCTCTATGTAGAATTTGTTTTCTGCCAAAATTTCGTTAGTGCCATTACAATTCGCAACACCTTCACTTGAACATATGCAGAATGGGTAGCAACCTCAGGTATTAGCAACTTCATTAGTCTTAGGCGATTTGGCAGTGTTGTAGGTAGCAGACTGGTGGAACATAAAAAATCGACTATTCTATAGCACCATAGTGCTACAAAATTTATGTGCTACTACTCTTGAAGCGATTAATTCTTTGTGAAAACAAAAAACTTTGAACAGTAAGTACTAGAAGCCTATATAGGTGGAAGATGTAGTGTTTCATCAATTGTTTATCTTTGCAAAAATGGACCATCTTCAAAATTGGAGCTCACCTTTCACCATTTACTTCATTAACCTGACACCCCTTCTTGGAGAAGGAGGACCTCCCTTTGGAACAACAGTCTTCTTCCCGTTAGTAGTGGCAGACCTCTTCAATGGAGCTACGCTCTCCTTGGCTATTGGTTTTTCCTTTTAAATAACAGCTTCAACCAATACCTGCAAGTTCCTTTGAACCATTTCATCTTGGAAATGTTGCAACTCTGCTTTGATCCTTCTGTTCTAATACTGAAAGTCTTTGTTTTTACTACAAATTTTTTTGAGCTTCCTATGGAGAGGCTGGGCCTTTCTTGCTACAAACCTTTCTAGGTCAAGAGTGTGGCTATAGCCATCAATGAGTTCTTTCATATTAGCTCTGTCAGACATGGAATCTTCTTTCAAATGAGGCACCTCCTTCCTAACATCCTTGAGTTGCATGATTAGTCTTTTGAACATCTGGATGCCAGGTGGACTAGTGATGTAAACAGTGTCAATAGGATTTTTCATGGTTTCCTCTTCCTCCTACACAGGGATTAATTTGTCTATCTCATTAGTATTCTTGATGCCTTTACCTTTATCTTTCTTCTTCTGTACAGGGATTTCTTATTTCTTCTTATGTACAAGGATTTCTTCTTTCTCCTCCACAGGATTTATAATGCCTTGACCCTTATCTCTCTTCTTCTGTAGGATAGAGGCTTTTGGTTGGGATTTTTATTCAACAACCTATTTAGGAGATGATGATTGTGAAAGGATTTATGACCTTGATGTTGGTTGTTGAAGGAGATGAGGAGAAGTGAAGCTTCTTCCCTTTCTTTATTATAGTTTTAGTAGAAGAAGGGGATTCTTCTAAATTTGGTGGAGGAAGGGGTGAAAGATCTCTCTGTGGAGAATCACAAGCCTCCTCCTCAGTTCCTGCAACCTCCTTGATGGCCTCTTGATCCCAAACATGAACTATGCTCTTTCTCTTCTTACTAGTACTTGCTTTAGCAACACTTATGGATAGTAAAGGGATTTCTATATACGATTGAGGAGTAACTTCTATATCAAATTTAAAGTGAGAAGAAATAATGAAATGTTCCCATGATATATCCTTCTTACCCAACTCTTCAAAAACCAACATTATAATCAATCCAGAGTTAAATATGATAGTATCCACAGCCTTAGAATTGGATTGAACCATGTCTGACATCTTGCCTATGCTCCGTAGAAAATAGTAGGGAATGTTCATTTCGATTCTGCCAGTAAAATGCAGCAGAAATCTTATATGTTACTGGTATAGTGTTTTGAACCTCCCTTCACATGTAAAGTACCTCTGAATGATCCTCAATATCTTGTCAAAATACTCAATTAGATGATTCCTTGGCACACCTTTAGTCAGATTATCATCTTGATGTTCAAGCTTAAGGAAATCTTTGGCATAGGATGCATCTAAGGCCATGGATTTAAACCATCTCTCACCTATGATAGGGATTCATGTAGAAGCTGAAATAGAGGTCTCAAACACCTCAAATTCTAGGTCCCCTACCTTGTTCTTCAGGCCATCAAAATGTAAGGCAAACTACCTTGTCACCTCAGGATGACCTCTTTGCATATTTTGGCAGAACGATAGGCATCCCACCCATTGAAAACCTTCTCCATCCATGGGCTTTGCCTCGAATAGATGCATGTCTACAAGCTCATTTCTAACCACCTTACCTCCCTTGTGTGACTTATTCATCTAAGGAGTCTCCATATTTTAGGATAAGACCTTTTAGGGCTATGGAGTGGTGATAACCAGGAGGATTAAAAAGTCAAATATCAAAAGGACAAGGTTGCCCCTTTACAAGAATTTCCCTTAAACCTGATTGGTTGCTAGCTCGCTAAAAATGGCTATAGAAATCCCTCTCTGAATACATGCACATATGAAACACTGAGAAAAATATGATGAAAGGATATCATATAATAGTCTTGGAAACAGGGTTAAAATTACCCAACTCAACTATCAGAGGAGGTAGGGGAGAAACAATGTAGCTTGAGTAAGGTCTTTAGGTAGCACACTACGCATGCAGAGGATAGGATATGTTTGGATACTATGAGCTCAGAGGTAATTACGAGTAGATATATCAAATTCGATAGGCATGTAATGATATCCGCAGGTTTGAAATGAGGGAATAAACTGATAGGATGGAATGAGGAAAGATCTCCTCCAACTATGAAGGCCCGATAACCAAAATTATGAGCGCTAATTCTCCTTGAAATTGATGTGAAGAGGAAGAAAACATAGAATACCTATGGAATAAAGTTATTTCAAGGCCTCAACAAGATCTCAAGAATAATTCACGAGAAACTCGGCCTCTGAATCCACCTCAACATCGGATCTGGTAGCATTGTTGCTCCAGATTCAAGTAATCTCCTCTTGGAGCAATCTCGGGCATAGTTTCCTATGGCCTGGTTGCTTTGTATGACCCTTGCTGGTCAATTCTTTGTCATAACGATGGCAGTGGTGGTGCTATTGTAACCGGTGGTAGGCCCGAAAGCCTTTGCAACCAGAAGAGATATTGATATTCCACCTTGTGAAATGATCAAAGAAACAATAAGGCTTTAACTAACATTTAAAACCAAGAACACACTAGAAAATTTCCTACAAAATAAACCAAGAAAACCACTATCTAGTTGGAAGAATAGTTACACCAACCAATACTCGAGAAACTTACCGGTGCAAGTACAACTCGAACATGGAAGCACCCTCCAAGTAGACTCTACAAAGTGTGGCCCAACATCTTCCCTAGGTATCGTGGTATACCCCCGCAGTCACTTATGTAAGTCCATAGAATGAAGAAAGTAATTTTCCATCTCGTAAATAGTCACCAGGAGGGTACATTCGATAGTCAGGTTGATCGCAATAAGTAGGATAACAAGTCCAAAATATATTGAGGGTATCAAAAGTAAGTGGTCTGGAAGAAAATTTAGGATATCAAATGGATTTGAGGTCCACAAATCTCCATAGGCAAATGAGAGTGATAGTATCCCATGACAAATCCTCAATATGTGTTCCCCACTACACTTGGTCCGGCTTTGGAGGGGTTATCTCCTCTACCTTTCCTAATGCGATTTCATGTTTCGCCCCTATGTTAGAGGGGGATCCTGGATAACTTTCATGTCACTAGACGTTTTACACTCCCTGGCTATGAATCCAATGTTTTTTTATAATCCTTGAAGAGTTTCCTCTCCAACCTAATTCAAGGCTCTACCCTAAACCAGTCGATTGACCCTACAAACATAAAAGTCTAATTGATTTTAAATTAGATTTTGTTTTAAATGGTGTGTTTTAAATCAAAGGATATGGCAGTGAAACTAGTTATGTGAATGAGAGACAAAAAGAGGAGGAATAAACGAAACTGAAAGAAAAATTTCTTCTGGTTAACAATAAATATTTGCAACTAACTCTTTAAACCAACTTTTGAGAACTAAAGTTTTTCAAGATCTTTAAAAATAAGACCTAAAACGGAATTTCACTCGACTACGAGCTACTTAAGTTCTAATAAATCAGTAAATAACTTAAAAAATGAACTCTTTTTTTTTCAAGTAAAATAACTAACCCTAAATAATTTACCAAACTAAGAAATGAAAAATGTTTTTTCCTTTTTTATTTGGAAATGCTTCAAACAAGAAAAACTTGAAATAAATATTTTTCTTCTTTTCTTTAAAGCAGACAAAAGGGGAAAAAAATAAAACAAGACAAGACTAAAACTGGCCTCTGGCCCACTATGGATCACAGGGAGTCACTAAAGACACCAAATAGGTTGATCAACAAACTCAAAGACTCGCCTAAAACCCTTTCGAAGTAAACACAAGAAATATTGAAAAAGACAAGAAAAATGACATATAACCCAAGCTATGACTGTAAAAACAGAGACATTGGACTATATCAAGAAAACCTAAAAAGTAAAACCTCAATCAGAAAAGAGGATGGTTGCCTCTTTTTTCAAAAACAGTTCCTTGAACCAGGTACACTACTATTGTTTTAGTAGGCTGCGTATGTATGCAGGTTGTTTACTAGACAGGGAACATATGTATGTGGGTTGATCCACTGTAGGGCATGTACACTTCTGTAATTTCTCAAAAAATAAATAAGACAGATTGACTGGAAAGGCAGGGAGAACTGGTATGGCACCAAAAGGGGACCATAATACCTTAAAAACTCAATAGACTCACAAAAAATCAAAAGGTAATAAAACCAATCAAACAACCACAAAACAATCCTTAAAACCCTAGAGGCATCCCCAGTATGGTTGCTAGTTCTGCTAGTGGGAAAAATCCCCCTATGGCTACACCAGGGTTTGCAATGTAGGCAGATCAATAAGTGTTTAAAGGTCTCCTACTTCTCTAACTACCCCAAACCTATCCCAGACTCATACACAAAAAAATATTTGAGAAGGATCAGGTAACTGTACCCTTACTCTGCATCCGGTGATGATCCTATCGCGCTGGAGAGCTTCAATGACTGCAAACCTCCTCCCAATGCTAACTTGCGTTCAAAGACAAAAAAACATAAATCTACAAGCATGCATTTTATATATCAATAAGGGTTATACATTAGAATAAAAACATAAATAAAATGCAAACATTCGACACATCATGTTTTGGGACAGGAAAAGTACTTCTGTTATTGATAATACAATGATCACTTACAACCAAAGTTGGCTACTGCTCCATGAACCTGGTCTGGGATCCTATTCACCAAGCTCTAAGTGCACCTCCATGTATCTTTCTCCTCTCAACCTTCTTCTCAAGAAGTGAAATGGGTTCTGATGGAGGAAAAAGGGAAAAATGAGGAATTTTTAGGCAATTCTCACAACAAGGCTACAAATGCTTGGGGCAAGGAGGGGATGTGAAACAGGCATAGTTTCACTGTTCTTATGTTTAGATGTGGAATGAGACCCCAACACCTCATTTTATATGAAAAAAGGATGGTTATTCAGTTAGGTGACATGCTATAGGTAGTGGATTAGTTGGGAAGCTACCCAATAGCATGTAATCTCAACGAATTCCTTGCAACTTTTTAATTTTTTAAACTTTTGCAAGTATACACGGGTTGTAGGGGTGCAACATGTGTACGCATGCGGGTTGTAGTGGTTCATCAAGCGTATGTACATGGGCAGTAGTGGAGCAAGACGCGTACATATTAAAAGTTTTGTTTTTTTAGAAGAGAAACTCAGTGATGGCTTGGCAAAATATGCAAGTAAGAGGGCCAAATGCTAGGTAGGCATGTGTAGAGAAATTTAGGGTTATAACAACTTGGATTCTGAAATTCATTGAACACCTTTTTTTCACCTTTATGACAGTCGTAGGTGCTCATGTTGGGTTATTTACTGCGAGACCCACTTACCAATCTAATGTGTGGTCTCTAAATGTAATTGCTAACTACGCGACCTTGGTATCTTAGTCTATAATTTTCTTGGCTGCCCAAATATTTTCACAAATGAAAACATGATTTTTTGGGTCCTCTGACCCTTATCCATGGAACGTAGGTAACCTAATAGTGGGATCTTGACTTTCCATTATGAATTTTGTTGTGCTGCCAGCTCTGTGGAGTGTAGAAACTTGATTACTACTTGTTGAATTACTTCTACCTGAATTAGACCCTCATCCAAAAATTCTTCTACCACTAATCACTTGTTGGTTAACCATTTTTTCTTCTTCATATGTCTTAGTTGCACATGGGTTTGTGGGTTCCACACTATTTTGGATGTGGAATGGAGAGCATTCTTTTGCGCCAGACCCATGACCTATGGTTTTCCTCTCATATGTGGCACACAATATATCCTCAATCTTCCCCGTGGCACAAAGATCCTCTACCTCTTCCTCACCATTTTCCAATCCCTCTCACTTAGCTACTACCCTCTTCTTACTGTTCATATTATACTACTAGGGTCGTCTGCTTCACGTCACACCTACTTTCCTTATGATATCCCTGCTTTGTTCATAATGTAAGTTTTAAACATGGGAAGTAAAGAAATGCATATAAATTCTTAAGCAGAACATAAATTAATCAATGGCTCATACACATAGTACATAGAGATTTATACTGGAAACCCTCAACCAGGGAAAACCTTTCTTATGTTCATTATATCAAATTTCACCATTCACCATACAATATATACAATTTTTTTAGGTATTTCGTAGATACCAAAACCCTAATCCCTTAATCCAGGATTAATTTAGAAAACCACTAAAAATAGCAAAAAATGCCCCAAAAAAAAAAATTGGGGCACTGCCCCAACCTTCGAGGTACCACCCGGTGTCGAAGGCTATGCATAACCAGGGGAGGGAATACCTGGACCCCCCTAGGAAGTGCCCGATGCACACGACATAAAGAGAACTACTACAAGGGATCGTCAGACGTAGTTGTCGAATCTCACGCCCCCAAACACCCACATGCAAAGAATATAACACATACCCAAAATTCTCCCACTTGTTGTTTTCTTTGCATCCAGGGGTCTACAGAATTATATATAGTCAAAAATCCAGGGAAACAATGCTCATTGTTACTCTACACCAGGAGAACTTTTCTGAGCTCACAGACTTTGTCAATGAATCTGCAACATTCTTCAAAGTGTCAACCTTTTCCAGTAACACCTTCTTTTCCTCAACCATGTCTCTCACAAAGTGATATTGAAAATCAATATGCTTTGTCTTCGAATGATAAGTTGGGTTCTTTTCCATGAATATTGCACTCTGACTACCACAATATAATCTCATTTCTTGTTGTACCAACCCAATAGCTGAACACAATCTCTGTAACCATACTGCTTCCTTGCTTGCATGAGTGGCTGCCATGTATTCAAATTTTTTAGTTGAGAGTGCCACTACAACTTGTCTTTTTCTCATCCAACTGATTGCTCCTCCAAATAGGTTAAACACATACCCACTTGTAGATATTCTGCAATCTATATCTCCAGCCCATTCTGCATCAACAAATCCATGTATGTCCACCACTTTGTCCAATCCTGGTCTTCCTTAGTAGCACAATCCATAACTGGTAGTGCCATGAAGATACCTGAAGACCCTCTTTACTGTTGTCCAATGCTCCTTCCCTAGTTTTGACATATACCTACTCAAAACTCCCACTGCATGTGCAATGTCTGGTCTAGTACATACCATTTCATACATCAAACTTCCAATTGCATTGGCATACGGAACATGGGACATATATTCTTCTTCTTCCTGTGTCTTGGGACACTGATCTACAGATAACTTTACACCTATATGAATAGGAACCTTGACCGGTTTACTTCCATGCATATTAAACCTCTGCAATATTGTCTCAACATATTTTCGTTGATTCAACCAGAGTTTCATGTTTGCACGATCTCTTTTAATCTCCATTCCCAGAATGAAGTTAGCATCACCGAGATCCTTCATGTCAAATTTGGAGGATAGCTGCGATTTCACCTCCTTGATAGCATCCATGTTATTTCCTACCAACAACATGTCATCAACATACAACACTAAATAAATTAAGTGATTACCAACCTGCTTGGAATATACACAGTGATTAACCTTGCTTCTTACAAATCCCAATCCAAGGATGTATGTGTCAAACTTTTGGTACCACATCTTAGGTGATTGCTTCAGACCATATAGTGACTTATTTAGCTTACAAACCAACTCTTTCTTTCCCTTCACTACAAATATTTCTGGTTGCTTCATGTAGATTTCTTCTTCCAGATCCCCATGTAGGAATGTTTTCTTCACATGCATCTGTTCCACTTCAAGATCAAAAGCAGGAACAATATATAAATGAAATCTAATAGAAGTTAACTTAGATACAGGAGAAAAAATCTCACCAAAGTCAATTCCCTCTACCTAGGAATAACCTTTTTCTACTAACCGAGCTTTGTATTTCTCCACTTTACCTTGTGCATTAAACTTCTTCTTGAAAAACCATTTTCTACCAACATATTTTCTTCCAGTTGGCAAATCAACTATATCCCATGCCTCATTCTTATCCAAGGCATCCATTTCTTCGACCATGGCCTTCTTCTAGAGTTTACTATCCTCTGAATTCACTGCTTCCCTGACAGTTCTGGGATCATCATTAGTAATAGATGAAGACAAATTGGAATGAAAATCAGGTGGACTATACCTTTCTAGTTTCCTTATATCTCTCACTAATCTCCTCAATACCGGGCTATGAGTTTCTTCTTCTTCTTCTTCTTCTTCCTCTTCTTCAGATGATTCATATTTTGCATCATCCAACTCAAGCTCTATTTTCTCAGGTTCATCTTGCGTTGGTATGAATTTCTGTTTGGACACATATTTTACCTCTTTGAAAACAACATCTTGATTGTAAATAGTCTTCTTGGTTTATGGGTTCCAAAGTTTATAACCTTTCACACAATCTTTATAACCAATAAAGATACACTTTTCAACCTTTTTATCCAACTTACTCCTATTTTCCTTTGGAGCATGTACATAAGCATCACAACCAAACACTCTAAGATGTTGAAGAGAGGGTTTCTTTCCAGACCATACCTTGTGTGGAGTTTTATCATCCAACCCTGATGAAGGTGATCGATTGACTAGGTAACATGTAGTACCCACTGCCTCTACCCAAAATTCATGTCCTAACTTGACACCACTGAGCATGATCCTTGATTTTTCCATCAATGTCCTATTCATCCTTTCTGCAAATCCATTCTACTGAGGAGTGTATGGAGTAGTCTTCTGCCTTGCTATACCACACTTACAGAATTCTTTGAATTCATTTCTACAGAATTCTCCACCATTATTGTTCTCAATACCTATATTTTCTTCTCCGTCTAATTTTCTGCCAGAGCCTTAAACTCTTCAAATTTATCAAATACCTTAGATTTATTTCTAATAAAATAAATCCATGTGTTCCTTGAGAAATCATCTATGAATGAAACATAATACACATATTTAACTAGGGATGGGACATGAACAAGTCCAAACACATCACTATGTATCAACTCTAAGATCCCCTTTGCTCATGTAGCACCAGATGAGAATCTTACTCGATTTTGTTTACCATATATGAAATGTTGAAAGAAATCAAAATCCAAAGTGCAATTAGACATACCTTCAACCATACCTTTACCGTGTAGTGTTCGAAGGCCCTTTTCTCCATTATGCTCCAGTCTTTGATGCCACAACATGGTCTTCTTTTCTGGGATAGTATTGGTCTTGTCTCCTTCATTTCTCTGCTCAGGGACACTAGAACTGTTACACCCATTAGTATAAGTGCTTCCCAACAACTTGTAAAGATTTCCACACCGAAATCCCCTCATCAAAACCATTTCTCCTCGTACCATCTTGCAAGTTTTATTTCCAAATATAGTATCCACTCCTACATCATCCAACTTGCTTACAAATATTAGGCTCCTGGAAAGTTTTGGAATGTGTAGAATCCTAGGGAGAGTTATAACCCTTCCATCTTTTAGCAACAACTTAACCCTTCCATGTCCCATGATTTTGGTTTTCGAGTCATCTACTAGGAATACATCACCACCATCATATTTTTCATATTCAGAGAACCACTCCCTGTGAGGATTCATATGGTATGACACACCTACGTCGATAAACCATACATCACGGTCTGCATGTGTACCTATAGATTTTAGGTAAACATCACCTCCTTCTTCAGTGGAGGTTTTCGCCTCTGTGGAAGAGGTACTCTCAGATCCCTTTGGTTTTTCAACCTTCTTAGACTTGCAATCTTTCTTATAATTCCCTGTTTTACCACACTTCCAGAATTTCCTCAAATATTTTTTTGGAGACTTAGATCTACCTGTAGATTTATGTCTCCACCCTGAAGGCTTACCAAGATTCCTGTCTTGGGTACAACCTCTTACATATAAAGCATCTATGCTATGACTATCCACTCTTTTTTGCCTCATCTCTTTAGATAAAAAGGATGAAAATAAATCCTCATTGATACATATGGATATCGGTGGCCACCCACCTTTTCCAACTGGGTCAAAACAATTTTCTGACATTTTTGGCAATTTACTATTTTTAGCAGTTTTTACTTCCAGGGCCATTTTGAGGGCCTAAATGAATATTTTTCGGTATCGAGCTCCTCAATGAGTTTTGAAGGCATGATTTAGCCCCCAAAATTATTTTCCTCGACGATACCTTTCCAACGGGCTATCAAACACCTAAAATGGAGATCGTATGCAAAAGTTACGACCCTGGGAAGTTGATGTACTAGCTTACCCAAACGGGGCCCACATGACTTTTGGCATTTTATCTCCTAGGGTTAGGTTTTTGGATGTCTAGGGTTTTTGGAATTATTTCTTATTGTAAAAAGGCCTTTAGAGCCTCATTTTAACCTTCTTATTGTGAATGTGTGCTTCCCTCACATCTCTTCTCAGAGATAAGCCACCACCATTCCAACAAGCTTGTTTCCGCTGCATTTTACCGTTTCATCTTATTTCGTTATTGAATAGAAAACCATTTTTACTGTATCTCTATTATTTTGTGTTAAGCACCTATTAATAATCTGTATTCATTTTGTTCTTCTCATAAAATCTGGATCAGTGGTATCAGAGTGGTCTTCTCCTTGTCGTCTTAATGCATGTCCCCAACAAGGTCGGAGTACAAAGAGTTGGGTCTCGAGCTTGTTTATCTTGAGGATAGAAGCTCTCGCATGCCCAAGAGACCTCCCATGGTAGGAGAAAATAAAGATTATGGGACAAGAGATCCTTTCAAACTGTTGATTGAGGAAGCCCTCACACAACAGAGGAACGAGATGATGGATACTTTCACGCAAATCCTTCGGCGACTACCAACATGAGATGCATCTTCTTCGAATGGAGGCACCGCCCCCTTCAAGGTACAAATAAACTTTGATATTCCTATATTTGAAGGTCAGATAGATGCATATGCTATAGACAAGTGGTTGAATCTACTAGAAGGGTATTTTTCTGTTCATAAATTTTTGAATAGAGAAAAAATTACTTTTGTGCTCCTCAAAGCCATTCCCCATGTCAAAGATTGGTGGGAAACTTTCTTTGAGCAAAAGGAAACAAAGGAAACCTCATTATTTTTAGTCACGACTACTTGGGAATCCTTTATGGATTCTATTAAGGAACAATACTACCCTGTCGAAAGTTATGATGACCTATATACCAAATGGACCACACTGTGGCAAGAAAGAGACCAAGCAGTGCCATATTTCACAAATATTTTCCATACCTTGTGCACCAAGTTGGGTATCAAAGATTTGGAGTGACATCCGATGCTCAAGTATCGTGGTGCTCTGCATAGATACATCTAGACCGAAATGTAATTTCTAGACATCTCATCCTTGAGCGTGGCCTACCGATATGTCGTCAAAATCGAGCAGAAGCTCAAACAAAAGACGCGACAATTTGGGCCTGGGAAACCCTCATAACAAAATCCAGGAAAGGGCGGCCCCAACCCACCGAACAAAGGAAAGAGAAAATATGGACAGTATCAAGACAACCAATACAAGCCGTAAGCAAAGAAGGACACCAGAAAGACAAAGAAAGATATCGGGAAGTGGTGTGACTTCCATAAGATCCCTTGGTATAACACTGCCGACTGTCGCTCAAAGCAGTCGCTGGTGGCCAAAGTGAAAGCCTCTGAATCAGATGCAGATTCTGACTCTGAGACAGAACCATAAAGGGGAAGACGGATCATTAACGTGGAACCCATCGCCACCATTGCTACCACCAAGATCCATCCTGGTGAACCAGACTAGCCAAAAGAAGGAGAGTGCCTCTTCCATTCACAGATGTGGGTAAAAGGCACCTCAATGCACTTCATCGTTGAAAGCGGTAGCCAGAAGAACCTCATCTCAGAAAAGGTCATCAAGCGGCTGGCCCTACCAAAAACACCACACCCACAACCCTACACCATTGGATGGCTCCGTCAAGGAAGCGATCTCTGCATCGACCAAAAGTGTCGACTGTCGTATGGCATCAAACCCTTCAAAGACAAGGTATTGTGTGATGTTTCTCCTCTTGAAGTTTGTGATGTTCTTTTGGGTCAACCTTATTTATGGAAACGTCATGTTGTATATGATTCTAGGCCTCGTAGTGTTATTATTACTTTGAACAGGAAATTGTACAGGATACCCGAGGCAGTCGCACCTAGTGATATTTCCTTGATCTCTACTAAGAAATGCAGGAAGGTCATCTCTTAGACAGGGAAGTTTGTCTTTTTCGTGATTCACTCTCAGAATAAGCGAAAGATTGCAGCCACATCCAGGGTCTCTGCAGCCGACCTCTCCACACAGCAAAAGAAAGTAGATAAGGTCGTCAAAGAATACTCGAATATCTTCTCCTCACCTACAGGGGTACCTCTGCGCTACCAGGTCAAGAACCCCATCGATATGACCCCCCACGCACTACTTCCCAATGGGCCATCCTATCGTCTCTCTTTGTTAGAGAATGAGGAGATCAAGAGACATATCCAAGAACTACTCCACAAGGAGCACATACACCCTATCTCATCACCTTGCAGGAGCCCAATCGTGCTAGTACAAAAGAAATATGGAACTAGGTGACTCTGTATTGATTACCGGGCTTTGAATAAAATAACTGTCAGAAACTGGTACCTGATTCCCCAAATCAATGACCTCCTTGATCAACTCACGGGGGCCAAATACTTTAGTAAGATTGATCTGAAGTATGGCTACCACCAGGTCCCGATAGAACAGACAGATGTATGGAAGACCACCTTCAAGTCAAAGGAAGGAATTTTTGAATGGTTGGTCATGCCCTTTGGTTTGACAAATGCTCCAGCCACTTTCATGAGGATGATGGATGATATCCTACAACCATTCACCAATAATTTTGTAGTGGTGTATTTTGATGACATTCTAATTTACAACAAGACTTTGGATGAACACTTGCAGCATATTCAACAGGTTCTGCACACCTTGCGGCAGCACAAGCTATACGCCAACCTGGAAAAATTCTCCTTTGGCACGGACAGGGTCCATTACCTGGGCTACATCATTGATCAGCATGGCATACATGTGGATCCAACCAAGATGCAAGTCATCCATGACTGGCCAGCCCCAACAACACTCACTAAGCTTCGAAGGTTCTTGGGACTTGCTAATTTATACCGCAGTTTCGTGTTGGGTTTCTCCCATATTGCATGGGCCCTCAGCCAAATAAATAGGGGTGGTGGTAAGGTGAAATTTGCATGGGGCCGATCCCAACAACAAGCGTTCGATGATTTGAAACAACGCTTGTGCTCAGCCCCAGTACTTTCACTACCAGACCTGCAACATCCCTTTGAGATCAAGACAGATGCTTCATACTATGCCATGGGTGTCGTTCTCACTCAACACGACCACCCTGTGGCCTGTCATAGTGAGACACTGTCAGATACTATTCGTAAGTACCCTACTTACGATAAAGAAATGTACTCCATTGTGCAAGCATGTCACAACTGGAGACATTACATTCTTGGGAAGGAGACAGTCATCCACACTGATCATAAGCAACTGCAGTTCATGCAGGCATAGGGAAAACTTCAAAATGACCGCCATCAAAAGTGGTCCACATACTTGCAGCAATTCCACCTCAACATCAAGTATAAAATAGGAAGCACCAATCATGTCATTGATTTCCTCAGAAGACCGCCAGTTGCGACACTCACCACTGTGCTAGAATCTTGCAGCCATGAGACATCTGGATGGCCCCAACTCTATGAGACATACCCTGACTTCCCCACCACCTACCAAATGTTGGGTGAAAATGAAGTTGTCGATAATTTCCATCTTCAGGATGGGTTGTTGTGTCATCTAGGCCATATCTGTGTTCCATCAAGCAAGCGAGCGAAGCTGATCTGGGAATCCCACTACAGTCAGGTGGCAGGAAACTTCGATGTTAAAAAGACAGTGGCGATGCTACAGAAACATTTCTACTGGCTGAAACTTCGATAGGAGGTTGGCAAGTATATCAGGTCCTTCACTGCCTGCGCTACTACTAAACTGACAACTAAGAAACAGGGCTTGTACACCCCTCTTCCTACTCCTAACATGCCATGGGAATCCATCTCAATGGAATACATGTCAGGTCTCCTATCCACCAAGTGGGGAAATGACTGTGTTTTTGTTGTTGTTGATCGCTTTTCTTAGATGGCGATTCTGGTTGCTTGCAAGAAGAGCATCACAACAGAGGCCACTGCCAAGCTCTTCTTTGAATGAGTCTGGGTACATTTTGGAATCCCACAAACCATTGTCTCAGATCGGGATAGTCTATTTCTTAGCACATTCTGGTCGAGCCTCTGGTCACTGTTGGACACCAAGCTCACCAAATCCACGACCTTCCACCTCGAGACAGATGGCCAAACCGAGGTTGTAAATCGAATGATTGTGCATATCCTTCGAATGTATAATGCAAAGAACCCTCGCACATGGGATGAGAGCCTTCCTTATGTCTAGCATAGCTGCAACTGAGCCTTGCATAGCTCAACCAGCCACATCCCCTTTCAAGTGGGGTTGGGATTCCAACCATTGGGTCCCATAGATGTTGCACTTCCCCTTGTGGTCACCTCGACTGACTCATCTCCTGCTCCAACTGAAGCTGACAAAGCCACCCAGTTCATTGAGCAGATCCAACACATCCGCCAATAGGTTCAAGATATCCTATAGAAGTCCAATGACAAGTACAAATAGCGCCATGATCAACATCGGGTGTCGCATAAGTTCCAGGTGGGCAACAAAGTTTGGTTGCACTTGTAGAAAGAACACCTTACAGGACCCCATAGGAAGCTTCACCCACTCCATTATGGACCGTACACTATCACCAAGGCCATGGGGGATAATTCATTTGAGCTCAACATTCCTCCTTTCCTTGGCCTGCACCCAATGTTCAACGTGGATCTCCTTCCCCCTTATTTCCCACCATTATTGGACACCTCAGAATTTGAAAAACAGATGACACCAACAGAGCTCAACCCCAACTGCATACAACAAGCATCCAATGATTAGATTGTGGACAAACAGATCAAGGGCACTCGACAACAAAGGATCCAGCTTTATCGAGTCGTCAAAGCAGGGCATCTCCTGCACCAAGGCAAGTGGCTCACCTGGGGCCAAATTCAACAGAAATTTCCTCATCTAATGGGGGACCTCAACGTAATGGAGACCATTTCTTCCTAAGGAGGGAGGATTGATCCAGATGGATATCAGTGGCCAGCCACCTTTTCCAACTGGCTCAAAAAAGTTTTCTGTCATTTTTGGCAATTTACTATTTTTAGCAGTTTTTACTTCCGGGGCCATTTTGAGGGCCTAAATGAAGGTTTTTCGGTATCAAGATCCTCAATGATAACCAAAAACATTATTGAGTCCCCAAAATGAATCTCCTCAATGATACCTTTCCAATGGGCTATCACACGCCTAAAACGAAGATCGTATGCAAAAGTTACGACCCCGGGAAGTTGATGTACTAGCTTACCCAAACGGGGCCCACATGACTTTTGGCGTTTCATCTCCTAGGGTTTTTGGAATTCTTTATTATTGTCAAAAGGCCTTCAGAGCCTCATTGTAACCTTCTTCTTGTATATGCACACTGCTGTCACATCTCTTCTCAGAGATAATCCTCCACCATTCCAACAAGCTTGTTTCCGCTGCATTTTACAGTTTCATCTTATTTCGTTATTGAATAGAAAACTAGTTTTACTATATCTCTGTTATTTTGTGTTAAGCACCTATTAATAATCTGTATTCATTTCGTTCTGCTCATAAAATCTGGATCACTCATACTTCTATGTAGATTGAGTGGTACTACCAATTGCTACAACCAGACTATCCCAAGAGTTTGGAAAAGAAAATAATAAAGTAATACACTTATCTTCTTTTTTAATCGTAATACTAACAGAGACAAGTTGACTTACCAGAGTATTAGAGGAATTTAGATGTTCTGTCATAGAATCTCCATCTTCCATCCTAATATGATACAACTTCTTTCGAAGAAACAACTTGTTTACCAGGGACTTTGATTGATACAAATTCCCCAACTTATCCCATAGTTCCTTGGCTATAGATTCTCTAGAGACATTTAACAACACTGAATCTGCTAGACAGAGTCGAATAATACTCCTTTCTCTTCTGTCCAACTTCTCCCAATCTTACTAGTAGTTTGTGTACTAGTAGGTTGTGTACTAGTATCCTGTGTGCTAGTAGATGGTGTACCAGTAGGATGTGTACCAGGATCCACAATGATCCATTGTTCTTTGTATACAATAAGGTCCTCCATCTTGAGCTTCCATAGCTCAAAGATTTTACCGTTGAAATTCTCTATCTCGATTCTTGAAGAGTTCGCCATTCCTCTTTCTACACTTGAATAACCACTGCAAAAGATCCCATGAAACCCAGGTTTATCATAGACCCAAGATAAAAGTCATCTATTAAGACCGAGGAAAACCCTCAGCAACAAAGGTGTCCCTCTGAAGCCAAAAATGATCTATGATACCACATGTAAGTTTTAAATATGTGAAGTAAAGAAATGCATATAGATTCTTAAGTAGAACTGAAATTAATTAATGGATCATACACATAGTACACATAGATTTATACCAGAAACCATCAATTAGGGAAAACCTTTCTTATATTCATTATATCAAATTTCACCATTCACCATACAATATATACAATGTTTTTAGGTATTCTGTAGATACCAAAACCCTTAATACTTGGCCCCCCCGGGGACCCCTCTAAGAAGTGCTCGATGCACATGACACACAAAGCACTACTACGAGGGATCGTTAGACACAATTGTTGAATCTGATGTGCCCACACACACACATGCAAAGAATATAACACATACCCAACACATCATCCATCATGATGGGGTCCTTTGCTTCCTTCTTCTGGCTACTCTCCAGAGCCTTCTTGATATCTCAGATATTCCTTAGTGCTTCCCCCAACTTCCCCATGTGCATAGAGTGGTCTAGTTATCTGATTCCATGGTCATCACACATTTATCATATAATAAGATCTTGATCGAAGTGTAAAGATACTTAATGTACCTCCCTCTTGATCCATTCAAGAAATATTTCTCTTCAATAGTATATGAATTCATTGTATATACTCATTTATAAACCCTAAATTAATACTGCCTAACTAGAAATCTACTGCACGCGTGAATTTATTATTGGCCATTTCTAACTACGCAATATTCCTAGTAGTGCACTCCACTGGTCTAATCCGATTCATGGGATGAGTATCTTTCAAACTCAATATCCACTATTGCAATAACTCCAAAAAATAAAATAAAAATGGTTCATGTAAATCAATCATATACCTCTGCATATATTGTCACACTGTATATATGGAAGTCTTGTTACCTTTCTGTGTGAATTCTAACTACTTTGTTTCCAACCATATTTCAATATCTTGCTTCGTAGGATTCCATGGCCTAAACATCCCCTTTTCAAAACTGCATCTTCTTCATCAAACCCTTCCTAGGATTTTCTTTTGAGTTCCAGCTGACAATAAAACCATTTTTTGGATGTATGGGATGATCTGGGTTCTACCTTAATTCTCCAATAAAACCCTTTTCACCATCGACCCCTTTGGTAAACCATAAGGAAAAACTATGCACAAAGTGCATAGTGAAGTCTCACCCGATATGGATTATGGATGATTGCATCATGCAAGTGTTGGCATAGGGGCAGACACAAGGTTCAGGTCCAAGAGCACACAAACAAGCCCTAACTACTGGCCCTTTCGGCAACACCTGCGAAGCATATGCATTCTCACCCAAAGAAATTAGGAGGGGGTTGCAGGACAGGGATGTCTACAACCAAGGGGAATATCAAGTGGATCTAACACAAGGGCAACACAACATTCATATATCACTTATCAGCTTAGATCTATGTTGCACATCTACTTATCATATCTAACACAACAATGCAATCACAGTATATCAATGACAAAGACAGAATATCAATCACACACAACACAAAATATACATGGTTCACCCGCTCTCCAGGGCTACGTCCACAAAACTGTGCTTTATAATATATTAAGATGAAGCATACAGTTCTTGTCTATGCTCTTAGCTAGAAGATCTCTTCTCTTCTCATCTATTTCTATCTCCTACCTACACACCCATTTGCAAGGTTGATCTTTGCACCCAGCTGAAGATATTACAATACCAGAAGGCTCTCACACTCAATGCTTCTCTCTCTCTCTCAATAGTAATCTCTCACACAACAATACCACTAGATCGACAAAAATATCATACCAACCCAAACAAGGCCCTCATGACCTTTATTTATACATTATAATCACTTCACTGACATCCTTAGGATGAAACCTAGGTGTCAAAAATCTAGATACCAAAACCCTAGGTCAACTTGACCTGCATTTTCTGGGATTTTCTAGCCTGTATTTCCTTTCTTATCACACGGTACTCCAAAGAATCCAATGTTGGATTTTCTACTTGTTGAGTTGTCCACAATATTTCTTCCTTGCTGATATATTAGCCTTGATATCCTCATCCAACGACTTGCTTTCTCGGACTTTGCTCCATCTTTTCTGCTATTTTTCTTACCTCGACCCAGTAACAATCACTATGTCTTCTGCGAAGTTCACATTTTCCTTTTTCTTCCTTGATCTTTGATTTCTTCCATACCCAAGGGCCAACAGGTCCGCAACACTCATCTATGACTCATCCCAAGGCACTTCATATCTGATCCTTCTATTTTACTTCGACTTCTAACTGCACAGTGCAACCTCTGCATTCTTCTCTTTGCCTCCTTTTCCTCCTTGTGCATAATGTCTTTTCTGTGTCTAGTACCCAGTTTCAACTGCACCTGGTACCTAGACCCTTTTCTTCATGCTCCTACTAAGAACTGTGAGGCAGTTGGTTGTCATAGTACAACTTCAGATGACTCCCATTCACTAATCCTTCCTTCCATTCTCCTTTTAACATCATCAATTGTACTTCTCCTCCCTCTATAACATAATCGATCTCATATGGCCCTAGCCAATGCATTCTAAACTTCCCAGGATGTTTTATGAACTTACTGTCATATATCAAGACTAGATCACCTTGTCTAAATGCCTTCTTCTTGATGTGTCTGTCATGATAGGCCTTCTCTCTTTCCTTCTATACGTGTTGATGGAATCCTGCAACAAATTTGTCTTCCTCCAATTCAACCAACTATGCAAGCCTCTCTTGAACAATGCCAAGGTCATCCATATCTGTAAAGGCAACAATTCATAGGTTTGGTACCAAATATTCCATTGGAATAACAACTTCAAGACCATATACTAACTTAAAATGGGTCTGCATTGTTAGTTTCTTGCGAGTGGTCCTATAGGCCCATAATACTGTCGGTACTCTTAAATCCCAATCATCCCTATTCACACTAAAAATCTTGGTTAGTGTTGTTTCCAAAATCTTGTTGAATGCTTCAACTGCCCCATTTTCTTGTGGATGGTACAACGTGCTCTTTTGATGGTGGACTGAAAATTCTTCAATCAAGGCTTCAACTGTCTTATTGATGAAATGTGTGCCTTGATCACTCATAAGGATCTTTGGGCATCCAAACCTGGTTATGATGTCATCAAATATGAAGTGCACAACTGTATTTGCACTACAGTGCTTGACTTCTCTTGCTTCGGCCCATCTAGTCAAGTAATTTGTTGTTGTAATTATGTACCTTGCTCTTGTACGCTTTCCTGGTGGGTTTATGGGTCCAATGAAATCAATAGACCATTTCTCGAATTCTTGTAGGTTCAGCTGTGGGGATAATGGAATTTCATCTCTTCTGGATGGCTTCCCAAGTCTTTGTCATACATCATAGGTTCTGGAATAGTCTTTAGCATCTCTGTGTAAGGTAGGCCACCAAATGCCAGCTCTAAGAACCTTTTGCACAACTTATTTTCCTGCATAATGTCCTCCTGTGATGGCTTCATGATATTATGCAGGGATCAGTTGGCGTTCTGCCTCCATAACACATCTTCTCAATATCTCATCAGGTCCCATCTTGTATAGATGTCCAGCTATAAGTGAGAAGTCTATAGCGTGCACTACTAGTTGTTTCTTCTGAGGAATTGTGTACTCACTAGGTGCCATTCCTATTGATAGGAACTGGACTATCTCTGCTAAGTGGTCATCGATATTTTTAATGGCCAATAGATGTGCATCTGGTAGTGCATCCTCCAAATTGGTTGGCTCTTCACCATGTTCCAACCTTGACAAGTGATCAGGACCTTTGTTCATTCTCCCTGACTTGACTATGATCTCAAAATCATATTCCTAAAATAGAAGAAGCCATCTGCATATCCTTCCCCCCAACACTGGCTTGTTGACTAGGTATTTCAGCGTGGAGTGATCAGTAAAAATTTCAAAGTGTCCTCCCAACAAGTAGTGGGGAAATTTCTACAATGCATACTCCATGGCTAACCCTTCTCGCTCAGTGGTGGCGTAATTGATATCATTAGTTGATAGCTTCCTGCTAGCAAAGGATAACGGGTGGTCAATATCTCCTTCTCCCAGCTGTGCTAACATAACTCCTAAAGAAATAGAAGACATATTGACATGCACATGAAACTCCTTGGTCCAATCTGGGAAAACCAGAATGGGCGCAGTAACCATTTTCTGTTTCAGTGTGTCGAAGCTATGTTGGCATTCTTCTGTCCAACTAAACTAACAAGTCTTCTTCAACAGATTCTTCATAGGTGTTGTAATCTGATCATATCATTTAATGAATTTCCTATAGTATCATGTGTGTCCCAACATAGTGCACAGTTTCTTGGCTGTCGTAGGGGGGGTAGATCAACTATAATGGCGATCTTGGATGGATCGAACAACAATCCTTGCTTACATACAATATGACCTAAAATAACTCCAAATGGTGAAAATAAAATGCATTTCTCCAGGTTCAAGGCAATTTGGGACTGCCTGCATTTATCCAACATTAGCCTTAAACATTCAATATGATTCTTCAATAAACTAAAAATAGTCCAATCATCAAAATATGCTTCTAAAAATTTATGCAAAAATTCCTTGAATGCTTCGACCACCACCCTGGAAAAGATGGCTAGGGAATTTCTCAATCCAAATGGCATCACTGTATATTGGTAGGATCCCCATTCTGTTGCAAATGTGGTCTTATGGAAATCTTCCTTGGCAATCTAGATTTGATGGTATCCTCAAAATCCATCTGTAAAATAATATACTTCCTAGCCTCCCACAATATCTAACACTTCGTCAGTGAATGGTGTAGGGAAGGGGTCATGAAAACAAGCATCATTCATCTTCCTGAGATCTACGCATATCCTGATCTCTCATGTCTTCTTGTCTTGTACCACCATAGGGCTAATCCATTCCGACTCTTCGACAGGCTCTATAATCCCTACTTCCAACATTTTGTCGAGCTCAATTTTCACTTTTTCCTTATATTTAGGGTTTAGTCTGTACTGTCTCTGTTTAACTGATCTAGCATATTCCTTTAAAGGAATTCTCATCTTACCCATAGGTCCTTTAATTCCCTTCATATTAGTGAACTTGGTTGGAAACAAGTCCTGATATTCATGCAGTAACTCTGTAATTTTTTCAATGGTAGCAACATCCCAATAATCTCCAACATTTGTAAACGTTGGTGTCTGCTTTGTTCCAATATTGACCTTCTTAATATTAATCAGTTGTCTAATAAATGGTAGCTCAACTCTTGGTCCTTCCACATCTCTATGGAATTCTTTTTCTACAATGTTCACCTTCATAGTATCATCGTCTTCATCAACATTGATATTGTAACAGCCTTATAGTTTCTGGAGAGGTGCAATCCATTCATCCTCTTCACGTTCTAAGGGAAGGCTAGATGCCTCCTCGAATACTTTCTATCTCACAATATATAATGCTTGGTATATTGAAGTATATTGACTTTCAAATAATAAGTTGGTTACAAAATTATGAGTCATACCTTTCCAATCTATAGTCACGAGGCGCAACTCTGCTTGAAGGTACCAGTTGATAGGTGTCGTGTCCAGTGTGTTGATGAATTTGTGTACCCATTTTTATTGAGGAACATTTCTCTAGGCTTCCTCACAGCTTCTCACATGGTCCTTTGGGCAGCTTCGACCTGTGTATCGAACTTCGTAGCCTTCTACTTGTCCTGAGAAGTGGGTTGTCATTAGGGTACGACACTGTATCCAATATGTAATGTTATTTTTGTGTGCCCCCCACCATCTTTCTAGTGTGGCTTTCAAGGCCTCATCCATTGCCAACAATCTTTGTTGCATTGGTACACTCTCTTCCAAGTCCAAAAAGAAGGTTTCTAAAGGATTTAGACCATCAAAGGTGGGTAAGTTACTTACGGTTGTGCCGATCCAGCAAACTTCTCTGGTTATTCTAACACATATTCTTGTAGATACTTCATACATTTTATTCTTCCAATTCTCCAATGCTTCTGATGAGCATATGATGTCACTTTTCCAGCTTAGGTTTCCATCAGTTGTGGGATTAATGTAATCCTGTTTTCTGGCTGTTAATTTGTATATGTTTTCTAGTGCATATGCATGGTCTTCTTCTCTAATAGGTTCTTTGTATCGTTGAACTTCATCTGGATCTAAGGGTGCGATGACCCTAAGGCCATCTCTTTAAAAATTCATAAGTCTCTTCTTTAAGTCAACCACAGTGTAATTATTAAAGGCACAATCAATTCCTAATAGCATGGGGTAAGGGAAGTTGTCGTCAACTATCTCAATTACCTCAAAATCTACAATTTTTCTTACTCCATCAATGTCCACAGGGACATGTTCCAATCTCCCAAATGGACTTACAACTTGTTGATTAGCCATTCTAAGACTGATAGGGGAATAGATCAACTTCAGTTTTCCCATTATGATATGACATTGACCTCCGACCCTAAGTCGAGGACTACATAGTCTATCTCATACTCTCCTATTTGAGCATTTGAATGTAATTCCTTATTTGTCCTTCTCTTCTTACCGATTTGGTGTACTTCCCTGTTCAGTAAGGGGTGTATCTTTCCTAGCTCATATTGTCTGATTAAATTTTGTAATTCTTGTACAACACTTTCATCCTGAATCAACTTAATACAAGTATATAGAAATTCCATGATCTTTCTTACCTCTCTTCCTTCTTCTGGCGAAGAAGACAGGTCCAATTCCAAAGGCATTCCATATTCTTTAACTTTTGGTCTTGTTTTTGATGAGGAACCTTGGTCTCCTCTAAATCCGTTTACTTCTTCCTCAAACATTTTTCTTTCTTTCTTTGCACCAAACATTTGTGTCTTCTCTGTAGCCTTCCTGATTCCTAAGTCTTTTGTAATATTTTCTTGGGTCAGTCTGTCTTCTCCTGTAGCAGTTCCTCCTCTGGCTATAATAGCCACTCTAGAGTCTTCTCCACGAGTTTCAACATATATCATTTGTACCTATGGGTTCTGCTGAGGTCCTCTTCTTTCCTAAATCCTAGCTAGAAGCACAGGAAAATGTTCTATAACATGTTCAAACAAGATGCAGTAGCTGCAATTAGTACAAGGGTTCTCACAATCCCTTGCAAGGTGTCCTGGTTGTGTACATTTATAATAGATGATATTTTCCTCGGCCTCGACCCATTCCTCCTCGTCCTCTTCCTCTGAATCCACCACGAGGATTGAATTTTCCTCTCCCAGGAGAGTTATACTGCGTAGTGTTTCCTTCTTGTTGTACTTCGCCTTGAATCTTGTATATGTCTCTTGACCTTTCATGCATGAGATCATAGGACCTACAATCTCTATCATCATGTCCCACAAACTTACAGAATGTGAAATACAAATTTGTAGGTTTCTTAACATAATTTTGCATGTAGTAGCACTCACTAGGCCGATGTATGTTTTTGCATACCTCACACCAAGGTAAGGTGACTTGCTTCAAAGGGCTCAAGGCTCCAGAAGCCATGTATTCATTGAATAGGGTAAAGTGCTCCTTGTCATGGCCTTATGATCTGCATCTGACACACCATATGTCTTCTCTTTTATATTTTTCATTATCTTTCTTCATATCTTCAACCTGCAAAGACAAACTAGTTAGCTGACTCAAGATCTAGCTCATACCTAAGATGGATTCTCCCATAGGGGTTGACTATAGCTTCATGGCGATATCCAACACCTCAGACTGTGAAGAAATCTTCTGTTGCATCAAAGGAACTCTGATGTGTGGTAAGAGGGCAACAATGAACCATTATTTGTTCTATTCCTCTGGGATCTGAAAAGTCAATCGACTTGTTAAGGTTTTGAATCTCTAATCAAATTCCCAAACAGGTTCTCCCATGTTCTGCTTGATCTCCTTTAGCTCTATAATACATTGTGACTCTGACTTGGGTTTCTTGAACTCTACAATCAACACATTCTTAATATGATTTAGTGGCTTAGGTTGTGAAAGTCCTTGGACAATCTTCCTGTACCATCTCAGAGTGTGGTCCCTTATAGTGGTACTGAACTGTGCTCTTTTGATAGCTTCATCAGTGACATTTTTAATGTTCCATAGGACTTCACATAGGAACTAGTGTTGATCAGGATCTTTAGATCCATATCCCCTAAAGATAGGAAGCCTCATCTCATTTGCCATAGATCTTTCTAGGGTCCCTGACTAAATATGTGGTGGACTACTATTGAAAGTTCTCTAGACGCTCTAGTGACTAGGATTACTCTGATTGCTTAATACTACTAAATCAACAAGAGGGATAATAGAACTTAATTCATTAGTCTGCGCAGTTCCTGAAGTTTCAGATTCTTCCCGGTGAAGCTCTTTAGCTTTCCCTTCCTCTGTCCTAGTAGGTTCTGAATGCTCCTCGTCCATCAGATCTACCTCTTATCCACTATAGAAACCCTCCTCCCCGTAGTTCTTCTTGAATAGGTTCGCAAGGTGAACTTCTCTGAACACTCTCCCACTACGTGTATGTCCATCTTTTGGGTCGTTGTCGCTGTCCAACTTATTGAACATTAGCCTTTCTAGATCTGAACAATCTACTGTATCTTCAATATGTTCTTCTCATGCAATAACATCTTGAGTCTCAACTTCAGGAATTGTAAAAATTTTCCTCTGGGTTCCTTAAATAAATATCTCTCAGCTTGGTTGTATGACTACTCTATCAACAACAAACTTTGTGATGTACCCTCCAATGGTGCTATCAACCCAGTGATCTACTGCTCACGATACAGTGTTATAAACTCTCTTGACCTTCTTGATCAACTTTGATGTCCAAACCACATGAGGTCTAGATTAGATCTCAAAATGGGTATCTGCTAATCTAGCTATCCACTCATACATCTCTTGATTGATTCCCCAAAAGAAAATTTCATGTATATCAGTAAAAATATATTTCTCCAACCAATCCTTTGTACTAAGATTAGGATTCTTATTCTGGGCTTCAGCGAAGTCCTATTCTTGATCCTCTATCCAGTTTTGAATATTTTTATTCGATGGGAACCACTTTGAAATTCCCTCAAGAAGATTCCTATCCTGGAAACATAACCATTTTTTGGCATAGGAGTAGACCCAGGGTTTAGCTCCAAGAGCGCACCAACAAGCCCTAACTACTGGCCCTTTCAAAAACACCTTTGAAGAAGATGCAGTATCACCCGAAGCAGTTATGAGGGGGTTACAGGAAAGGGATGTCTACAACCATGGGGAATATCATGTGTATATAACACAAGGGCAACACAACATTCATATATCGCTTATCAACTTAGATATATTATGCAAATCTACTTATCAGATCTAACAAAACAATGCAATCATAGTATATCAATGATAGAGAAAGAATATCAATCACACACAACAAAAAATATACGTGGTTCACCCTCTCTCTAGGGCTACGTCCATAGAACTATGCTTTATAATATATTAAGACAAATCATATAGTTTTGTCTGTTCTCTTATGGCTCTCACACTCAACGCTTCTCTCTCTCTCTGAATAGTAATATCTCACACAACAATACCACTAGATCGACAACAATATCGTACCAAACAAAACTAGGCCCTCATGACCTTTATTTATACATAAAAATCACTTCACTGTCATCCTTAGGCTGAAACCTAGGTGTCAAAACTCTAGATACCAAAACCCTAGGTCAACTTGTTCCGCGTTTTCTGGGCTTCGCCAGCCTGTCTTTCCTTTCTTCTCACGCGGTACTCCAAAGCATCAAATGGTGGATTTTTCCACTTGTTGAGTTGTCCACGATCTTTCTTCCTTTTTGATCTGTCAGCCTTGATCTCCTCATCCAATGACTTTCTTTCTTGGACTTCTCTCCATATTTTCTGTTATTTTTCTTACTTTGACCCAGTAACAGTCACTGTGTCTTCCACGAAGTTCGCATTTTCCACTTTATTCCTTGATATTCACTTGCTTCCATACCCAAGGGCCAACAACAAGTGTCTGCAATCAAATAATGGGTTGGGGATGTTCTATTTCTTCTATTCATACTTTAACCTGCATTCTATCACAACATTCATTAGATCTACTACGTTGTCCATTTAATAACAATTATTTCTCACATTGTAAATAAAACCTAACAGATGCATGTATCTAATCATTCATTCATTATAAAACATATAAAATAACACATCACACACAAAGACACCATATTTACCATGGTTCACCCCCTCTGGGATACATCCACAAAGATCTTCTGCTTATTTCTTATTGTCCATCAAAATAGTGTTGTGCACAAAACATCAAATGGTTCCATTAGAATACACCTACATTTATTGGTGAGGATGATCATTGTCACACCAAGCTCCACAGCTTGTGACCTGAACCTTAGTTACATCTCAAAACTAACTCCATTTTCTCCTCAGTCGAACATACCAAAAATGCAAGACTCAGGAAAAGGCTCTCCAAAATAGACTCGTCATGCACAAGTTCTAGGGTAATACCATGCCAATATATGATACCTCCTATGTATCTCATACATCACATTTATACTACAAAATGGGTCAAAATCCTTACATTATGACTCAAAACCCCTAATTATAATTGGACTCAACTTGTCCACTTTCTAACTATCTTCTGCGCGGTTGGTCTTCGATCCAATCTATTCCTTCTGCTGATCTTCCTTATTTCTAGGTATGTTGCTTCCTTTTTCCTTCCATCATGCTACTATCCATTCTTTTTTGGAGTTCACTATTCGTTGGCTCTTCTTCCTCGTTTTCTACGATTATCTCCCAAAGTTCCCTACTCTAACAATATCCAAACTGAGACAAGGCTTAACAAAAGAAGGTGAAGAGAGAGCATGATTTTTTAAGTTGGTCTCGAACTGGAAATGAATCAGGGGGGGGTAAACTCAAGAATAAAATGATTTAAAATTTAAAAATAAATGATCATTTGAATAAAGAATAGAAGGGACCTTATTTGAGAATTAGAAATGACTTTTAAAATTGGGCAAAGAGAATGAAAATAAAATGAAAGGGGTGCCCAATTAGAAAATCAGGCCTGTCTTGGGAATCATATGGGTAAAGTTAGAAAAATAAAATAAGGAAAATATAATTGAAAGAGTTCAAACAAAATAAATTTGAATCAAAGAAAAGGAGATCGAACTAAATGAAAAAGAAAAAGAGGATGAAAAGGGATAGATCATATCAAAATTGGAGAAGTAAAACATTTCAATAAGGATTGACAAAAAATGAGTTGCAAGGCAATGAGGGGATAATATCAATATAAATCCAAAAAAGGAGAAAATGAAGGAGGGGTGGTAATTGTTTCTTAAAAATTGGGGGGATACTAAGGCCAAAATTTACATTTCCTTCCATTGTGTTATGAGCCTAAGTGTAAAGAATATTTTCATGTCTAATCAAGTTTTTTTAGAATTGTATGTGTATCGAGCCCCCTATGAACCTTTCCTTATGATGGAATCAATGATCATACTTGAACAATATGCTTCAAAACTTTATCTGTTGTATTGAAGGAGAAACATATAATGAGGTTCATTTCCATAGAGCATGAATCACTAATCTAGTCTGAAGTCTCAGTCCTAGGGAATGATAGATTTGAGATTAAAATAATTTTCACAAGGTTCCAATATGTTATCCCTTAGGTGTTTCTACACTACCCATCAGAATCCATAGCCTTTTTGGAATCACCACAATGTTATAAACATTTCTCCACTACTAGCAAGTGTCCATATCATGAGAGGAGTTATGTACATGTCCCCTTTATAAACTGAACTTCCTTTCCCAATTTTTTTTTAAAATATACTTTATCAAACCATGAATGGGGAATGTAGTGTCCTTTACATGCTTACTATGGATGAATACCATGATTTTTTAATTTCTGTAAATGATTTGTTGCACCTGGATATTAAGCTAACTCCCTTTTGATTTTCTGATAAAATTTCAACTTTTCACCTTTCTCATTATTATCTCTTTTAATATGTCTGAGTGGGTCCTACAACATATTGAAGTCATTCTCCAAACATGGGAACAAGGATTATCATGACCCACCATTCAAAATTTTCATGGTTTGGCCACTTACACTACATCTCTCTACATACCTAACCTTCAATTGGATTCTCTTTTCTTCAGGCCCATAATCAATCATTAGCACACATGATTCTTCAAGTCGATAATTTGTGTATCAATTCTTAAAAATGATAACAATTTGTGTAATTTACTCATTACCTTCATGTTGAAATGTACACTTGACACTAAGAGGGGCGGGGTGAATTAGTGTCACAAAACTTTGGACAATTTTCCACTTTTCATAAATTAATTGAACAACATATAATTATTTCAATTTCTCAACCAATACATAAAATAATAAATATTTTATTTATTTATTTAAATTGAATGAATACATAAGATCAATATTTGAATATATTCAACTTCAAACAACTATGAGAGACCCAACTCTCTGTTACAAGACCCAACATGTAGTTATCATATCCAACTGAGAAATGAGGAATCCAACCCCCATAACAAGTCCCATCTTGTTGATCTCATATCCAACTGAGATGTGAGGAATTCAATCCTCATACAATACCCAACTTGTAAATAGGAACCAACCTGATAGAATGAACCTTCATTCAGTCCATTATACTTAAATATATATACTTCAAAAAATTCAACTACCTCTTTTGTTCACCATACTTCTTTGTTTATATAGTCTCCCAACTGGTGTGAGATATGAAGCATTGTGTCCCTTTGTTTGAACCATCACACCTCTTCATTTAAATAACTAATATTGATTTCAAAATTTGTTCTTATGAGTTGATAACAGACATGGATCAACTCATTATATCATTTTCAAGCTTTTGCTGCATTATCAGTTCACCAACAGATCATATTCAAGCTTTTACTGATTCTTTGTATTGTCCCGGTGTTAATTCTTTGTCAAATTATTCTACAGACCTTAATCCATTTACACAAATGAAATATGTATGAGGCACTTCCTTCAAACCATTTACATATGACCATATGCACAAAATCAAGGGCTTATTAATTTAAGTGATGTTCCCAACGCCTCATGGCTTATGTGTTCATAACCCATGACCAGGGGCTGGAACTTGGTCCTCCAGACTTCAGCCTTTGGTTGAATTATCTCTTAGAATAATCCAATCTTTTGAAGTTTGAACTTCTCGAAGTGATTTCCTCTCACAAGGATTGATCAAGTGGTTAACATGATTCTTGAAACCAAATCAACAGTCTAGATTTGGTCCTTACACTATCCTTCAACTGCTTAATCCAATGGGTATGACTTAATCAACGGTTGAGATGGATGACCATTATTTAATTTACAACTTCATCCTTCGGGAATTCCAACCTTTGTAGTTATTCAACCTTTCGGACCAAATTTCACCGAAGTATGTATTATCTATTTACTCGTAGATCAGACGATTTTGTTTTAATCTGTGGTTGAGTGGACAGTCCACACAACCTCAACAAGATGTTTTTTTAATAGCCTTCTCATTGTGTGATTTTTAGGATTCCATCGTCAACCTATTTCCAATTTTTCAACTTTTTTTTCTATATTCAAATTTCTAAACCCTTGCACACACCCCAAAAAAGGAAATTAATCAATGTCTAGAAGGAGTGCCTAGCTTGATGAATTCAAAAGGCATACCAGGTGGAATATTTGACTCTTTCCATCCATGAGATAAGGATAAAGTAAACATTATATGAGTAGCACCCCATGTAAAAGGGGTTATAATAATTTCTTAGAACACATGCTTGAGGAATGCCCTAGCTGAGGAGAGGACACATGACAACTAAACCATAAGAACATGGTTTAAAGTTCATCTTGGAAGGAACACTCCACCTTATAAGGAAATATAAAATGATTATATGGCATGATCAAGGATTATGTATGCAAACAAATAGTATTTCTCCACTATATCAAGGTTTGAATTCATATTTTAAGGAAGGAACATGTTAGAAGAGCATGGTTTGAGGAATCACTTCAAAGGAGAGCAATGTGTGGCAACAAAGACTTTATCAAACCCTAATTTGAGCATCTTTCCACATTTATTGAGGAGTTCCCAACTTTGAGGGGGTTTTCTTGGAGTTAATTGTGGATCTTGAAGTTTAATAATATTTTATATTAATATGATACATTTCACATATACTCCTCTTTATTTCTATTTTACATATAATTTTTTATGTCTATGATTTTTTTCCTTAATCATTCCAATGACTAGGCAAGTTTCCTTGGTATTTGTCTTAATCCATAGTTAAGGGACATCCTTGAAGATATCATTCCTTCTTATTATGTGATCATGATCCCAAAAGGGGGAAATAGGAGTGTTCCTCTTCATTTGAGACAACCCCTCTCCTCTTGAATCATTTGACTCCCTTGTAGGCTTCAATAGCCTCACAATTGTGAAATTAAGAAAGGTGAAAGTCTATGTTTATCTCAATAAACATCTAGGGAATGACTATGTTAAATATCTAAGAGTAATCCCCATCAACACACTTGATATGCACAAAGGATATTGAATCCAAAGAAACTGATATGACGTCTCCATCCCTACATTTCCTTTGCCTTCCCACTGATATGATTTCTCTCTACCACTATTGTATTCTTTCTCTCATAAGAAAATTAGGTTGGTCTGATCCATATTTTTAAAAGTTGGATCTCAATGCAAACAAATCATGTTGGGAAGGAAGGCATGACGATCTTCTTCAAATTGATCAAAATGGAATGATTAAGGGGGTTGAGATTCTTGGTGAAGTAGATCCTTCCTAAATTCAATAACATGATGGAAGAATTCTTACTGTGCCTAGCCATTATTCATGGTAACAACCACCCTCCCAAATGTAGGTGAGAAAACATCATCAACTCAATTCATTGGATTTCTTTACAATGTGAAGGTTTTCCAAATCAATTTGGACAATAATGAAAAGTGAATGATGGTAACAACCACTCACCTTTATCAAGCGTGCTCACAATGTTCCCTCTAGCTGTGTCTCCTTCGACCTCTGTGACTTCTATCTCCTCTGACGTCGTGCCCTAGATCTCCTTCTCTAGCATTCCCTCATAAATATCTCAGGGTTTGGGAAGCTACTCGCGGTGTGCTCTCCTTGGCTCTCCTTGTGGTGTTCTCTTCTCGGCTCTCCTTGTCTCTCCTCTTCTACTCTCCTTGGCTCTCCTCGCGATTTTCTCTCCTTGCGCATGTAGGTTTGAAATGCAATTTTTTTATTTTGGTTTGGATTATTATATATAATTAATATATATTATAACTATATATAATTTATATATTATATAATTGATGTATATTATAATAATTAATATATTATATATTTAATAATTAATAAATTATATAGGGGTTAATGTGTTAATAATCACCTAAACTAGACCTTGAATATACACCCCCTAACCTTCTAAATCATCGACCCATAACCCATAACCCTTCTAAAGACACAAAGTGATTTATTCTCATTGCTTTGCATGTTAAAGTGAAGAAATTCAACCAAGAAAAGGTAAATGACAAGAGTAACTATGACTCTCTTAAGGTAGCCAGATGCCTCGTCATATAATTAGTGACATTCATGAATGGATCATTAATGAGATTCCCCATTGTCTCTAGCTACTACATTCTTGAGAAGCTACATACAAGAGAATGGGCTTGGCAGAATTAGGGGGGAAAGAAGACCATTTTGAGCTTGACTCTAGTCCCAACGCATTCATAGTTTGAGAAAATTAGGGCATAGTTTGGGAAAATTAGACCATAACATTTGTATTTGGTTGTCAAATTGATGATGGAAACAAGTGGGTGTGTGAGTCAAATTTGAGTCCATAAACCCTCCCATATCGTTAAGGAAAGTGAATAGTCTATCTAAGATCATGATGGTATAAAAATGGATGAGATTCTCTTGGATTCAAGAATAATTTATCCTCTATTGAACAAGGCCAACCATGTGAAGATGGAAGCTCATATGGCCCCTCCCCTCCCCCTCAAATCACTATCAATTCCCCAATACCCAATCATTAAAATAGAAAATAATCAAAATCAACCTAATAGATTCATGCATAGAAACTACAAAAACAAAAATTACTGAAGGTAAATGAAATTATGTGTTTGAATGATATTGTTAGTTTACCACGTACTTTAGTATATTGGTGACTATTTTTCAGGTTTCACATAATAATTAAACAACGTGTAACGTAGGATATAAAAAAATCGCATAAAACTTAAAAACATGTAATTAAACCATGACATAAGTAAATTATTTTAAGAGAATAATTCATACAAATTAAAATATATATCCATGTACCTGATCCAACTCAACATCCGTATAATCATCCTTATTATTTATCTTCTTATTCATCGAACTCGACATATGTATCATCATCCAGTTCATAAACGATGTTGAAATAATTGACGATATCATCATCGTCATCAATGTCATTTTGGAGCATATTTCCATCTACATCATCATCAAGAAATGCATTGTCTCCTACACCTGAATCATGATCTTATTCATCTTCTTCATCTTCCGACCCTGCATGAACTTCCAACTCTATTTGATCTAGCGAACCATCTTCTTATTCAATATCATCTTCTTCATGTACATGGGTATACTTAACTGGCCTTCATCTTGGATCATATCTAACAAAAAATGACCAATCCCTCTCGACTGGAACATTTGAGTAAAATACTTGTTCACATTTTCTTGAAAAAACATAGCGATCAAATCCTCTTTCATTCACCATTATTTTAATCATCGAAAATTAATTGGCATGTTGAATAAAAGTTATTTCCTCATCGCGTTCATGAATTTGTAACCTATACCATTTGACGTCGAACATAACTAATTTGAAGGAATTAAAGTCACACTCAAGTATATCATTCAAATACCCATAGTGTCTATTTTCAGATTCTCGGGGATGTTTGTCACCCCTAGAGGAAACATTTGTGACATAGAATACTACAGTTATACCACTATCAGAAGTTTTCTTGGTTTCATCCAACAATTTCATGCGAACATTATGACCATTGCACCACATAGCCTTGTGGTGTTTCAACTGCAATATGCCATATATGTAAAAGATGCATTGTCAATTAATAAATTAATAAATTAACATATTGATATAACTTGGAAAGTATATGAAAAATATATAAGTACACATGTAGTCACATTAATATAATATAAAATAACTAAATAAAATGGGTGAATTTGCTTGCCTGACCATCTTTCAAACCATATGCTAAATCAATTTCCCTTTGTGTAACATTGGCATCTCCATTACATCGAGCTTCTCTAACTAATTCAGACAGTCGTTTCCATGATAACCTATCACCATGATGTTGTTTACATATTTTAATCCATAGATTCATCCAATCAAGATTGTTTGCAATGTATAAATGCAGTGCATCCCAATGTTGAGCAACTGAATCAAAAAATCATAATTCACCAATATTAAATATTAGTTATAACGTCCATGGTAAATATTAATAATTTATGAAATAACAGATTTTAATATATTAATGAGTATGATCATATACATATACATATATATATATGTGTGTGTGTGTGTGTGTGTTAATATAAATCTCCACAATTATTAAAATATTACCTCTCATTTTTTTCATTCTACCTTTCCCCAACAAGTGCTCCTGATCTTCAAATTTTTTCATGGAGTTCACATCCCAAATGTGATCCACTACATGCATAGTTGGCACTACTAATTTTGGAAGATACTGACTAATATACACCATGGATTGATACACCATATATCCCTCAACCATAGAAACCTCAGGACATGCTCTTTATCTAACCCTAGCCTTCAATGATTTCAAGTGCCTCTCCACCATCCACATTGACCTTATGTGTACATTTCCAAAAATTCCAATCTCCTCAACTTGGTGTATGAGGTAGTGTTCTTATGCATTGAACAATTTTGGAGGTATATACTTTTGCATTTCACACATTAGCCGAGGAATTTCTCTCTTCCAATAATTTATATCATCTTCATGGATTTAATTCAGTGACAACCATCTACATGAGATCATGACACAAGAAAATAGCATGTTTCAACATAACATAATATAATATATAACATTACAAGTAAAACACATGTCATTAATCAAAACAACAAATTGAAAGAAAATTTTGCATATAAATCACAACTACTTACCTCATTTATTTGCCAAGATCATATATAACTTGTTTGATGTTGTTGTTAAAGTCATTTGGGAGAGATAGCAGTAGAACATACTATAACAAAAAAAATGAATTGTTATTTGTTTCGACCAAAGTAGAAAAAAAAAACTTAAAATATGTATAAGGGTGATATATATAAATATGTATACCACAATTATTACCTTAATGAAGTTATGCCAATCATGTGTTTTTACCCTCCAAATTCACCTTTCTTCATTAATATATTATTTACGTTTGAAGCAAAACCCGTGGGAAATTTAATTATTTGAATGACCTATTTACATCATTGCTTCGTTCATCCATTAATAACCATGGAAGGTTATTTCTATCTAGTCCATCTCTATTTTATCGGATCACACTTTGCATTGCATGATTGGCTTCTTGAATGTCAATACAAATTTTGACAATTTTTTCTTTATCCCTCCTACCATCTATGATCACCATAACCTTTATGTCACATTCTTCCTGATATGAATTGTATCAAACAAATGAGCTATTTGTAGCTCCTCACAATAGGGGAATGTCAAGAATTGAGTGGGATAGTATTTCATTCCTCGTGGAAGCCCATTATTAATACCTTCATGAAGCATAAAAGAAATGACAAAAACAATTATCAAATATGATGTTGGGGATAAATATATGCACTATTAATTCCCATATTTAATTATCAACCGGGGCTTGTAAGCTTCAAGGTGCAGGCACAATAAACACAGGATCAAAGCCTAGTCTGTCCTAACCTAAAGTTGGCAAAACAATCTTCAAACCCACACAACAGGAAATTAACACTAAGGATTCATCACTGGGACACATGAATAACTTAGTGCTATAAGGGATTAGATCACAGTCTTTCATGCACTCAGGGTGATGTTTGTGTGATTAATCATGAGTAGCTTACTCAAGTCTTATGTCTTTCATTGATTATTTCCTATAGTGGATCCACACTTAAATGAAATAAAAGAAACAAGACAACGTAAATGAAATTCACGATAGAAACTAACACCTTAGGAAGAATTCCAACACGGGAAGGTCATATCTCATGAGTTAGACCTTTAATCTATCTATTGGTGATTAAAACTATGTGAAAGTAAATTGCAAGGAATTCAAAGGTACGGGAAATAAAATTAAGTGCAGGAAACTCAAAATCATCAAACTCAATCAACACCTAAGATTCACTTAATCAACTAAATTTATGAAATTTATAAAAGAAATTATAATGAAAACTGGCACCCAAAATCTATAATGAAATCAAATATGTTGTAAACAGAGTACCCTCAACTTGACTTTCAAACCAAACCAAAATAGACTGCTAAGATTTATCAACTCGACTTGAAATCTGAAAGCTAGCAATTAAATTTGTAAGACAAACCACTCATACAATATGAGTACTCCATCAAATAATATGTAAAACAAAGTACTAAATATTCAACCACACCCTTGAAATAATGACTTATCATGATACCCAATCACTAAAAACTTAGTCAAACTAACTGTGAACTCTCCATCAAGTTTCCTTCTCAGAATTTTGATTTGTTCCAGTGTATATAAATGATGATCAATTCATTTATTGGCAATAAATACTTCTCTGTTTATAAGTATGCTGGAATGTTTCTCTCTGCTCAAACCCATTTATTTTTCCTCTTATTTAATGCACAACCAATTTGCAAATTAAAAATTAGTTTTGGTTATGGAATTTGTGTTGTAGGCTGATCTATAATCATTCCCATTCGATTCATATTTATCAAGGTTGTTTATTGATTTTTCATTTCAGAATGCTTGAGATAGAAATTCATTGAGAGCTCTATGTTTTTTTTATGAAATCAGAGTTCTAGCAACTTACTTAAAATTCTCAAAGTAATGAAATCAAACCTGTGATATCAATGTGTTGAAGTGTAATGAGAATAATCAAATCATCGTGTGAGCAACTTATGGTTTATATTTGCATTAATTAACTATGAAAATCTCATACTCTGTTTCATGGAAACACTTATCAATGGTTATAGATGAAACAATAACACACACACTGAAATCCGAGTGTTTGTTAAACATGAATTCATAAAATAAAATTGAAATTACATTCAATCATGATCTATAAAAAATCAAATTACACATGAACAAAAATTAAAAAATGTAAATGAAATAAAATCTAACTATTAAATAAATGAAACATGGAAACACTTACTCACTATGAGAGTCCCTTCCCAGGTGGTGAGTGCTTCTTGAAATAAACTAGATCACTCGAATTCTTGGAACCATGCACAGGAGCAATAACTCTTTCATTTCATCAAATTCAGAAATTACAAAAGGGAATATCACTCTCACAATAACATTCTGACCTTAACTATCAATGAATGTCCCATAATGATAATTGGATTTCTCATAGCCCTATGAGGCTTATTTATACATGAAAAATCATTGAGGAGTGGATGGGACCGAATCCCA
>JZKD02S2106217.1:260480-293437 GCA_000966675.3 Picea glauca
TTACATTCAATCATGATCTATAAAAAATCAAATTACACATGAACAAAAATTAAAAAATGTAAATGAAATAAAATCTAACTATTAAATAAATGAAACATGGAAACACTTACTCACTCAGAGGGGCCCTTCCCAGGTGGTGAGTGTTGCTTGAAATAAACCAGATCACTCGAATTCTTGGAACCATGCACAGGAGAAATAACTCTTTCATTTCATCAAAATCAGAAATTACAAAAGGGAAGATCACTCTCACAATAACATTCTGACCTTAACTATCAATGAATGTCCCATAATGATAATTGGATTTCTCATAGCCCTATGAGGCTTATTTATACATGAAAAATCATTGATGAGTGGATGGGACCGAATCCCAATGCTTAGATTTCAAATTTACATTTTTAGATAAAATCCTCAAAAATCTAGGTTTTATTACAATTTGGGCATATTCAAGTTAGGCCCCCACCCATATCTTCTGTTGAGACCTGAAATTGACATTCTCATTACCCTATTTTATGCTTCACCTATACCTTTTTGGACCTACCTAAAGCTTGAGTGAATGACAAAAATGCTACCAATTGCCAGTAATAAGGTCATAAGGTAAAGTATGGTTAATTCATGTATTTTGTGGTTTATTGAGTTAAGGAATTAAATATTTCATGTAATGATGCTCGATTTGTGATATGTGAATCTTTGACCCCTAGATTTCTAGCATTCCTGTACCATCTCTGTCATGATCCGCTACCTGCGCACCAAGATTGTTGTTGTCTGATCTGGTACCAAACGCGACCAGTACTAAATATTACTTGTGGTGATCTGGTACCAACGGACATGATTTGTTATGATCCGGTACCAATGGCCACGCTTTGTCATGATCCAGTACCACCTTTTGCGCCCTATCGTGATCTGGTATCATCTGCCTGTTATGATCCGATACTGATATGGAAGAGCCTAATGCACTAAGTTAAGTGCCAGATCTCCCCTAAGTCAATTGGTGGATGTCTATTCGTTTAACAAGGCTATTATAAGAGAAGTTTGTTAATTGCCTTATCCTCATGCACTTCGTTTCATGAGGATGAAGCTAAAGATGTAGCCGAATGATTAAACTTAAACAACTAATTGATTTGCAAATCACTTCGCCTCCTTGTGTTTCACAATGCAAACTATTAAATATTTGTGGCAAGGATGGTAGAAGGGTAGGAGAGTTAGCATATCATCAATATGTAAGCAATGTATGATAGTACATAACATATTTCTGAGTAAAGATTAATGGAAATTCATTTTATCTCCATATTCTGATTATCTATGATTAAGAATGAGTTGAGTTGTTAAAGAGAGTTTTGATTTTATGTTTTGAAGTGTGAGTGAGAGTAATGTGTGTGTTAAAAGAAAGCTTCCTATAGACTTCAACAGCTGACCTGTTGAAGCGGCAAGGGCCCACCGCCCAACAAAGGTCATCCTCTTCATAGATTATCATTAGTGTTTGTTTTCAATAGTATAAACATCGAATTAGTTAAAGGTTTAACTTTGTTAGATGATAGAAGTGTAACTTAGATTAAGATTTCCATTCTATAATTGCTTAGATCTTTAATAGCTCTATTTTTGCATATGCTTTGTTTCATGAGTTTGATTTCCTTTAGTGATCATAGATGTTGGCAACAATAGTCAAAACTACTTGGAGAAGAATTAGTGAAGTTCATTGTGAACCACAGTAGAACCAACATATTGTTTGTTGAACTACGCATGCCATGTTGATTGATGTGTGTTTTCCTTTCAGAAAGTGTGGATTGCATAATTAGTTTTCCGGGTCAGACATCAGATTTGATCTATCAAACCAATTCCATCTCATACTTTCATGTGCCATAATGGAATAGATAGCCTCTCTGTGAAGGACAACCAAAGTGCATTATAGTTTTCTATTTTAATTTGTTTCCAGCATACATAATCTGGTTTGATTCTATACTCGTAACATTAGGAATTACCTTTCTTACTGGTGTCTTGTAACTCTATTGATTACGAATCCCGGATTGATAATTAATGAGTGCATTATATTAGACATATAAGTAGCACAACATTTTGGCACCGTTGTCAGGGAGTTTAAAATGGTAGGAAGTAATCTTTAGTTTAGATTGTTTTCATAAATGTTTTAAAAGGCTTCTTGAGGGAGGAGGATAAAATGTTTAATACGTGAGTGAAGAGCCACACGGCCACTAGACTGGGGTTCTCTGAAGCCAGGTTGCCTTCTTACCTTCTAGATATAATTAGGATTTCAATTCAGCTAAAGAATCAAATTTCCATTTTATGCATAGATATAGAGATAACAAGAGTAGATTTGTAAGCTCCAAATATTTAAAAACAAACCCCCCTACTAATCCAACTGACACTGGTGCAGGAAAAATTCCACCAACATAAAATTCAAGGGGAGCTAGCGAGGCTCCAGAAGGAGAATCTAAAATGAAAGAATTAGTATTGGGACAGGTAGAACATGAGTTTACTGAACATTTAGGAGACACAAGAAATCCAATTTCTAAACCATCCATCAATAGAATGGCAGAAGAAGAAGGAAATGCAGCTACAGAGACTGAGACCTTTGGTTTTCCAATCTTGGATATTTCTAGAAATGTCAGCATGAAGAATATCTCACTATCATCCTTACCCACTTTCAAAGGTATGTCAACTGAAGATCCAGATTTATTTTTACTTGAGTTTGACATATTATGTAGAAGCTATAACTACTCAGACGATGCCCAAAAACTTAAGCTTTTTCTTGCTACAATGAAATATTGAGCCTTAAGATGGTTCATGAGCTTAGGAGAAAACACAATCCTTTCTTGGGATCAAATGAAAGACACATTTTTATGAAAATACCAAGACTATTGTAAGGATAATGTTAAAAATGACATTTTTAAAATGCATCAAACAAAAGATGAAAGTCCTGAAGACTACTTAGAAAGGTTCTTATACAACTATCAAAAGTCAAAGCTATTCACCTCAGACCCAGCTGTAGTAAGAACTGTATTCTTGAAAGGTCTTAGGGATGATTGCATAGAAGTTTTAAACTTGTTGAGTTCAGGAGATGTACACCAAAAACCTTTTTCAGAAATTGCAGATTACTGTAGGAGATACTCAAGAGGACAAGCTAAAATAGGCAAAGCACCAAGAGATCCTTTTGGAAGAAATACAAAACAAAGTTTAGGGACCGTCACCAGAACTGAGTTAGGAAACTTATTGGAGAAATTTAAAATAGACATCTTGAGCACAATAAGTAACCAATTGGATACTCTGAAATTGAAAAAGAAACAAGAAGAAGATGCTTTAGCAATATTTTGTCATAGATGCTGAAAGAAGCACAACAACGAGAAATAATTCCCATTAAATTTCATAGAAATCTGTGGTCTATGCACACTAGAACACCCCACATCTAAGTGTCCAACCTTTCTTGAACTACAAGCCATGTATAGGGGAGGAGGAGTCTCACAAGAACATCCATACCCTTCTAGAAGACCTTGGAGAGCCCAAAATCCCAATACATTTTATGATCCTAATACACAATATCAACAAAAAGAATGGGGTCCTTCCCCAATGACCTATCCACAATGTACACCTCAACAAACTCAGCCTTGGAAACAAGGTTGGAGGGGACTATGTATGGAAATCCATCTTACCCTACATATCCACAGTACCCTGGAAACATTTCCCAATTACTACCTAGATTCAACCCACCACAGATGCAAGCTTTACTCCCAGCTCCTATACAACAACAATTTACAATCCCCTTGAATCCTAATCAGCAGCAACAAGTATCTATAAATCCCAATCAACAACCACAAAACCAAGCTTCCCACAATCTTTTGAGACCAACAAAAATCCCTGCCTAGCCAGTCCCTAACCCCAATAATTGACCCACCCACTCTGTACAGAATACAGAAGTTCAAACCTTTCCCACCTATGAAATTCAACTACGATCAGGGAAAGTTGTAAACCAATCAAATCCTACAATAATAATTCAGGAAGAAAATGATAATCATTTTGAGGAAGAAAACACTCAAACCACCCCTGTAGAAGAAGAGACCTCTCCTCCTATCCCAATCACTTCTCAGTCTGTATGAGTACCCCAAAAAATTAATCTTCCACCTTACCCCGAAAGACTGTTAGTGAAGAAACTTGACCCACCCTTGCATAGAGATATAGAAGATGAATTACGAAATGTGTGCATAAAAATACCTCTGCTACAAGCTATTAAGGATATCCTTATTTATGCCAAAATTATAAGGGATATTTGCATTAAGAAACCAGAAAGGAAGAAGAAAGAACCTCCTCTTGTTCAGGTAGTGGGAAAATTATCTGAATTCATTTCTGAAATGCCATACAAATATAATGATCCTGGAAACCCAATTGTCACTATTGAAATTAATGGCCTTTCTCTACCAAACACACTCATTGATTTGGGTGCAGCTATTAATGTAATTCCTTTTGACACTATGCAGAAGCTCCAAATCAATCAACTAATACCAACCCAAACCCTGATCGAGTTGGCAGATAAGTCAGTCATTAACCCTGCAGGAAGTCTAGATGATGTCACAGTCACCCTAGCTTCTTGGGAATATCGAGTAGACTTTTTAGTGATCTATTCTAAATCATCCTCCAAACTAGGACACCTTGTGGTTCTTGTCCGCCCTTGGCTAGCCACAATAGATGCCTTTATTAGCTGTCAGTCTGGTGAGATGACTATATCCAATGGCACACATAGCCAAAAAATTGTTCTCTTCCCTCCTACCCAACTGGCACAGGAAATACCTATTTGATTAGAAAACCCTTATGGAGAGGAAGATTGCATCAGACCTCTATTAACACTTGAAAAAGTAAGAGGAATACAAGAACAATCAGATGAACAAGTATTAAGCTTATTTTTGGCTGACACAAATTGTATTGAATACCCAAGGTCTTTTGCAGAATTGCCACATATTTTTAGTTTTGAATTTCAACAAACTTGGCACCATGATATCACTCAATTATACACTTTATCACCAACCTCCTCAGATAAGGAAGAAACTACTGAACTTGTTGAGATTAGACTAGGAAAACATTTGTATATCAACTCTAGTTTGGAACCAGAACAAAAGATACAAGTAATTGAAATGCTCCAAAGACAATTCGATGCCTTTGCAAGGGATTATGTAGACATGAAAGACATTCACCCTGACACATGCACACATCATATCTACACTAATGACCAAATCAGACCAGTTAGATAGCCTCAGTGAAGGATGAATCCAACCCTTAAAGATATTGTAAGAGAGGAATTGCAAAAACTCCTCCGAGCCAATCTCATATACCCCATTTCAGATAGTCAATGGGTATCTCCACTTGTCATAGTTCCCAAGAAAAATGGTAAGTGGAGGATATGTGTAGAATTTTGGGAGTTAAACAAAGCCACCCATAGGGATTACTTTCCCTTACCATTTATTGATCAGGCACTGGATACCCTATCCAGAAATAAGTGTTTTCCATTCTTGGATGGGTTTAGTGGTTACAACTAGATACAAATAGCACCCGAAGACCAGGAAAAAACTACTTTCACGTGCCCTTGGGGCACATATGCTTATAGGGTGCTCCCTTTCGAACTTTTCAATGCCCCAACCACTCTTCAAAGAGATATCATAGTCATTTTCTCTGACTTGACAAATGATTTTGTGGAAGTCTACTTGGATGACTTTACAGTCCATGGACAAGACTTCTAGGAAGCATTGGTCAGTTTAGAAAAATTCTTGATTAGGTGTAAGGAAACTAACCTTTCCTCAAGTAATGAAAAATAAAAAATGATGCTCACTGAAGGTATTTTTTTGGGACATCACATTTCCTGTTCTGGCATGAGAGTTGATCCGACAAAGATTTATATCATCACACAAATCAGAATACCTTCCTCACAAAAGGAAGTCTGCATCCTTTTAGGACATGTTGGCTACTATAGAAGATTCATTCCGAATTTTGCAAGCCTAGCTACCCCTTTATTTAAATTATTATCCAAAGAAGCTGAATTTAAGTGAGATGATGAATGTCAAATATCTTTTGAAATTCTAAAACATAAATTTTCAACTACCCCTGTATTAAGAGGACCAAATTGGTCCCTTCCTTTTCATATCTATACCGATGCCTCAAACATAGCCCTTGGGGCAGTGCTTGGACAAAGAGATAATCAAATGCCTTATGCTATTTACTTCTTCAGTAAAAATTTGTCTCCAATTGAAGTTAATTATATGGTCACAAAAAAGGAATTGCTAGTTGTAGTCAATGCTATCAATAAATTTAGACACTATATTATAGGATATCAAGCTTTTGTACACATTGATCATTCAACCATCCGGTTCTTAATGAAAAAACCTGTAATAAACCCTAGAGTTACAAGATGGATTTTATTATTACAAGAGTTTAATATCAATATTATTGATAGACCTGGTAAAGATAATCTTGTGGCTGATTTCTTATCTAGAATGATTCATTTGGGAGATAATGCACTAGTAGAAGCTACCTTTCCCGATGAAAATTTATTTGTTATTCTACATTCACTCTATGGTATGCATATGTCGCTAACTATCTTGTGACAGGGAAGATGTCTTAGAAATTGTCTCTTATAGAAAAACAGAAAGTAATTCAACTAAGTGAAAATTACATGTGGCACGATGATTGCCTCTACAAAACAAGACCAGATTTGGTGATTAGGAGATGTGTAAGGGAAGATGAAATTCATGATATTTTACAAGACTGCCATGATTGCCCTTGTGGAGGAGACTTCGTAGACAAAAGGATTGCTTACAAAGTTCTGCAATCAAGTTACTAGTGGCCTCATATTTTTAGAGATGCTAAAACCTATGTATCCAATTGTGATGAATGTCAATGAATGGGTAAGCATACTGCACGAGCCCAAATGCCACTTCAAGCCCAAATAGTCATTGAACCATTCGAGAAATGGGCATTAGATTTTGTAGGGCCCATTGACCTTGCATCTAAAAGGAAAAATTATATACTTGTATGCAGTGACTATGGACTAAATGGGTTGAAGCAAAGGCTTTACCGGCTGCTAGTGAACAATCAGTGGTAGATTTTATTTTTAATGATATCTTTACTAGATTTGGTGTACCGCGAGAAATTGTGACTGATCAGGGAACTCAATTTACCTCTCATCTAGTCAAATTTGTTACAGAACAGTATCAAATCAAACACAGGAAATCTACACCCTATCATCCACAAGAAAATGGACAAGTAGAATCCACCAACAAAGTTATTGAGTCCATTCTTACCAAAACAGTACAGTTGCACCATAAGTGTAGCACACCTTTTCTGCTACTTTGTTTAATCACTGTTAAAAGAAAAACTTATAACACCATCTTGCACATAACTCATACAGGTATTATAAATCTCATGCATTTAAACAAATAAACACATTCTACACAGAGTATTCATATGAGTTACTGCCATAATTAACAATCCATAACATTTCATACTAATTCATACACACAGTGGAAATCATGATATCATAAGCAGTAGATTCATGCAAAACATGATTAAAACATAATCAGATACTTATCTTTTAACGGTGGTAGAATCCACCAACCAAGTGTAGGCCTTCCACGAACCTCCCAGCCTTAGACCACACTGCTCATCAGCTCAATAATGGGTCACCCCCGAGCTAGAACTAAGCTCCACCCCAAGGCAAGGAAATCTAGGCTAGGTTGAGGTTATAGGGATAAAAACACACAACCACAAGGAAGGGATTCTCTCCAAGGAACCTCCCACGCTCACTGCCCACAGACCCTCATTCCCCACATGCCTGTTCCACCCCAGGAGTATACACCTTCTCTGTCACCTGGACAATCCTTTGGCTGCTAATCTCCCTTGCCTTGGGGTACAGGAACAGGCCAAACCGGAAGTCTCCGAGCTCTGTGGCAGCCACAGGGTTCCTTCCAGGATTCCTCTCCTTCCTTCGCGCACTCTCTCACCTGGAGAGAATTGCTCACAGGTCAACAAACTATTCTTCCAACCTCAATTACCTCTCTCACCTGGAGAGAGAGCATTGCACCAATGGCCCACAAGACCCCACGCAGTCCAGCACTGCGTGGTCACAACATCTCATGGGGAAAACATACACGGGCTTCCCAACAAGTTCAACAATGGATGGTCACTTCTATTTTGCAATCCGCCAACATAGAATAGACTCACGCTCTGGTTGTCGGGGATGCGTGACAAACAATCCATGCAGGGTCAACACAGGTTTGAACTGTTCAGATAGGGGTGGTACCAGCTATCTCAGAAGTCAACCCAGGATTTTTCGGCTTTCAGGGATGAACCAGGGTATTCCTTTGTAGAGGTCTGATCGTTTACCTTCAGAACATTAGGTAGAATGGAGGAGAGCCCCTCTCACGGCTCTTCCTGGTTGTTTTATTTGCATGCACCAGGGATGACACTTGTCACCCTTGGAACTGCATGCATTCCATCAACATGCATCCCCTTTGCATGCTTACCCTTTCCAAAACTTAGGATGAAATGAAACATAAAATGCACATGCTCTTTTGGAATAATATTAAAATATTACTCCCAGGCTTAAGCCCCCTAGGCTTAGCCCCCAGGCTCAAGACTTAGCCCCTTTCCCACCTTCTAGCCCCCAATTCTTTGCCCACTCTATGGATTCTTAGTCCCCCTTCACTCATTCATCGTGGTCGGTCTGCACCTGGTGGTGTTTATATTTTATTAAATGTTATGCATACATACAAGTACAACAATAGGCTCATGGCCTTCAACACTTAGGCTCCCTGGCCTAACAAACACATAAGTCTCCAACTTATAATAACTTGGCTCACCAGCCTATAAAACACAATGACAATTCCTTTCAGAACTTGCTTTACAATGGGGCTCGGCCTTGGGGACACTACAATCCCCCTCCCCTTATTTTTTCACTGTCCTCAGTGCAACTTACACTGTCTCTGCAAGCCTTTCAAAATCTTCAAAAAGATGCAGGTACTCTGCCCACATAACATCTGGATGCTCCCATGTCACGTCCTCAGGACTGTACCAGGTCCAATGGACCTTTACAAGATCTATAGCTCTATTTCAGAGCTTTTTGCTTTTCCTGTCCAATATGTGCATAGGATGCACTTGCAAGACACCTTCTTGTTCCACCTGAATCACATTTTGATCGATAACATGATTAGCATCAGGTACATATTTCTTAAGCAATGAAACATGAAACACATTATGTATAGTCATAGATGTAGGTAATGCAAGCATGTATGCAACCGGCCCAATCCTTTCCAGGATCTCAAATGGCCCACAAAATCTTGCTGCCAACTTGGCGCAACTTCCCAGTTTCAGGAAACTCCTATTAGTTTTCACTTTCAGGAAAAAATGGACACCCACTTTGAATTCTCTATGGGTTTTGTTACTATCAGCATAATTTTTCTGCCTATCCTGGGAAGCTTTTAGATTATGTTTAATTTTTATCATTTGATCTTCCATCTCTTTGAGCAGCTCAGGCCCAACTACTACTCTGTCAACTGGATTATCCCAGCTCACTGGAGTGTTGCACTTTCTTCCATAGAGCGCTTTGAATGGGCTCATCTTCAATGATGCATGATACCCATTATTGTAGGCGAATTCTACCAAATGCAGGTAGTCTTCCCACCTTGATGGTTTATCCATCACATACATTCTCAACATGTCTTCTATTACACTGTTTACTCTCTCTGTCTGTTCATCAGACTCGAGATGATATGTTGTACTAAAGTTCAGATTCTTTCTAAATCTTTTGAACAGTCCTTTCCATAAATTCGAAGTGAATTTCGGGTCTCTATCAGACACAATTGTCTTAGGAATTCCATGCAAGTGTGCAACTTCTTTTAAGAAGATATCAACAACATCTGTTGCTCTCTGGGTGGTTTTCAGTGGAATAAAATGGGCAGCTTTAGTAAGCTTGTCCACCACCACCATGATTGAATCATGTTTCTTTCTTGTTCTGGTCAATCCTGTGATAAAATCCATTGTTACCACGTCCCATTTCCATTCAGGAATAGGTAAAGGCTGCAGCAACCCTGCTGGGTGCCTATGCTCTGCCTTAACCTTCTGGCACTCCATACATCTGGCAATGTATTCAATGATTTCTTTCTTCAAACCTAGCAAAAAATAATGGCTTTTGACTGCTTCCACAGTCTTCTGATATCCAGGATGTCCAGCATAAGCCACGTTATGCATCTCCTTTAGAATTGTCAGCTTCAACTCTCAGACATTGGCTACATACGCTCTGTTTTTATACCGAAGTAAACCATTAGTTCCCAAGGTGTAACTTTCCTTGGTCTGTGGTCTCTCACGCTGTTGTAGCTTTGCTACAAGATTTTTGTACTGCAAATCAACATTTGCATTTTCCAAAATTCTGTCTTTCATCTTAGTCTGGTACATGCTAATGGTTGTAGCATGTAATTCGTGCACTTTTTTGTTGAGTGCATCAACCACCTTATTTTCTTTCCCACTGATATGTTTGATATCAAAGTCATATTCGCACAAAAACTTCAACCATCTGATTTGCCTGTCATTTAAGGTCGGTTGATCAAATAAATACTTCATACTGTTATGGTCTGTTCTCAACTCGAATCTCTTGCCCATGAGGTAATGTCTCCATTTCCTCAAGGCGTGGACGATTGCTGCCAACTCTAAATCGTGAGTGGCATAATTCTTCTCATGTTCCTTCAACTTTCAGGATTCATAACAAACTACAAATCCCTCTTGGATGAGAACTCCTCCCAGCCCCTCCTTACATGCATCTGTGCAAACTACGTAATCCTTGTTTGGATCTGCAATCTTCAGGATTGGAGCACTAGTTAGTAGATGTTTCAATTGCTGGAAGCTACTCTCACATTATTCAGTGCACTGAAACTTCTCCCCCTTCCTTTGCAAGGAAGTGATAGAATGAACTATCCTCGAGAATCTGGCTATAAACCTTCTATAGTAGCCTGCCAGACCCATAAAATATATAACTTCTACCACATTCCTTGGCACTGGCCATTCTTGAATGGCCTGTACCTTCTCAGGATCCACAACGATCCCTTCTTCAGATATAATGTGCCCCAAATAATGGATCTGCCTTTGGTAAAAAGAGCACTTGCTCAGTTTTGTGTACAATTGGTGTTCTCTCAACACCTGCAACACCATTCTTAGGTGTTTCTCATGTTCTTCCTCTATCTTGGAATACACCAAGACATCGTCCAGGAATACTATGAAAAACTTGTCCAAATAATTTCTGAACACTCTATTCATTAAACACATGAAAACAACAGGCACGTTGGACAGTCCAAACGGCACCACCGTGAACTCATAATGACCATACCTTGTTCTAAAGGCAGTCTTGCTAATGTCCTCATCCTTTATTCTCACTTGGTGATATCTTGATCGGAGATCTATTTTCAAAAATATTTTCGCATCCTTCAACTGATCAAAAAGATCATCAATCATTGGCAGAGGATACTTGTTCTTGATAGTGACCTTATTCAACTATCAAAAATCAATGCATAGCCTCAACGTCCCATCTTTCTTCTTCATGAATAGGACCAAGGCTCCCCAAGGTGACACATTGGGGCGAATGTAACCTTTATTTAGTAGCTCTTCGAGATGCAATTGCAACTCCTTCAACTCTGGTGTACTCATTCTATAAGGAGCCTTTGAAACTGGAGCTGCTCCAGGCATCAATTTTATAGAAAAATCAATGTCTCTCTTCAGAGGTAGTCCAGGTACCTCCTAAAATATGTCCTTGAATTCTTTGAGTACTTCGTGGTCTTCCATATTCGATACTACATCTCAGGATTCTTCTTCCACCTGAGCTGCAAATAATTGACAGCCTTTCCAGTAACATTTCTTCAGCTGCATGGCTGAGATTTCCCTCACAGCCATGGCTCTGGGAATTTCTTGGACTGTTACCTGATTTCCCTCTTCGTTCAGTCATGTAAACCTCTTGTTACAACAATCTAGAAGGGCATGGTGCTGGTCCAACCATTCCATCCCAATTAAGAAATTGTATGAGCCTAAAGGCAGAATGTTCAATTCAGCCTTAGTGCTCATTCCTTTCATGTACACTGAACAAGACTTAACCAATTCAATGACCTTCCTCTTGGTCCCTGTGGCCAACTGCACTAACCAAGACTTCCCATTTTTTCTTCTTGTTAGATGCAAACTTTCCACCACTCTAGGATCTACATAACTATGGCTAGCCCCTAAATCAATTAAAATAACAAGTGGTTGGTTGTTGATAGTACCTTCCACTTCAATCATGTGCGATTGAAAATTTTCTTGCTTGTTGTCTAGGGATGCATAGATCCTTGGCATTATGTTGCCCATATCCTCCATTGTTTCAGCTTGATGAACAGTATGGACAGTTCTCGCTTTATATTTTTTGTGGGGGAAGTCTCTGTACCTATGATTCCCTTTACAACCCCAACACTCCATAGGTGGCTGTCTTGGCACCTGATCACTCCCTTCAACTTTCCTGGGCTCTCTAAAAGATGACTGTCCCCAAGGACTGTTCCTGAAAAAGGAAGGTTTGTTTCCCTTCTGCCTCCGTTCCTTCTTAAACTTCCTCTGATCATTCCAAACCTTCTGAAAGGTAGGATTTTCTCTTTGTTGTTCGTATAGACATTTTGCCCTTCTTATGGTTTCTTCCATGGTCTTAGGATCGTCATACTGAATCTTGTCACCAATGGAAGGTGGTAGTCCACTCAGATACCTCTGAATTTTGACAGCCTCGTCTTTGATGAATGGAACATACTTCAGCAGTTCCAGAAAATTTCGTTCATACTCATCAATGGTCATACTGCCCAACTTGAGTTCGAAGAACTCCTTCATCTTTCTATCATAGTATATTTTAGTCAGGTATTTCTTCTCGAAATACCTCTTAAATTCCTTCCAAGTGACCTCTTTCTCTCGGATGTGTTGCACTTGCACAAACTGATCCCACCACATGGATGCTTTTCCTTTCAGTTGGTACATTGCAATTCTTCCTTCTGCATGGGCAGAATAATTCTGCAGTTGGAAATATTTCTTCATTGCAAGCAACCAGGTCTCGGCATCTTATTCCTTCTTATGTTCTCCATCGAATGTTGGAGGCTTAATCTTGTTCATCTCCCCTTTCAATTCATCCTTTCCATATTTTCAGTGTTTTCTGGTAGGGGATGGGCTTGAACTACTGTGTGTCTCCTTGCCAGAATGCTTCGGGGAGAGACGGTAATGTATGTTACCACTCCTTGATATCCTTCTCCCCTCAGGGGTTCTGACACTTCTTGATCTTCTTGTGTCACTCCCCTTTTCCAATTTCTTTTCTATTCTTTCCAGGCTCTTCAACATTTTTAAATTGAATTCACCCTGCCGATCCCGGATTTTCATGAGCTTTCGGCTATCAGCTAGGCGAGCCTGGGCATCCTTCTGCAATATTTCGATGAGTTGCATCATATGTTATTCCTTATCCATCTCTTTTCCATGACCATTGGAGTTCGATCCTTCCACTCCCATATTGACATCCTTTCCTTCCTGTTCGTCTCCTGTTTCGGAGGCAATCATCACCTTTTCCCATTCCATACTCGGTGTTGGTTAATTGGAATCCTGAGCTTTGTTGAACTCTGCACATGCACTGTGTAATTAAATTCAAAGTTTGTTAGGCCATTACTCCTTCGGAACAATCTGTAACATTTATAAGCCACTACGAGCAAGAACGAATACATTTGGATTCAATTAAGTTTTCTGAGCTCTCGTTTGGTTCTGCAATTTTCATGTTTTTGAAACTTTCATTTTTTGGCACTTCGGGATTTCGGGACTTTGGGTTTCGATCCACGAAGATCCCACAGTTAGATGTTCATAACTAGATTCACCCTTTTGCAACTCGCGATCTCATGAGTTCGTGAGTCGAAGACCCTCGACTCATTTCCTCTAACCGTCGATACCCGATGTGCGACACAGGTATGGCTCCCTCCTCGCTAGCGTTTGCTACGCATGACCGTAGTCTAGGGCTAAGTGCTAGCACCCTTCGCTATTTACACCTTCATGAGTTGTGGCATCCAACCCTGGTGCCTCCCTTTCATGAAACCCTGAGAAGCGATGTTGACTTTTATCCTCTCATTCTCGGTACTTCACAACTTTGCGAGTTTCAATGTCGAGCTCCCATGCCCTTATCTCATGAGTCCCCAAAATCGCGAATTACTTTATTCTCCAGGCCCACAACATAGCTATCGCCCTTCACCACCATGGCATGTGGTACGTTCAGGAGGGTCCACGTTGATTTTAACGATGTCATCGGGTCACACCAATCTCGCCTGTCTCCTCGACCCACTGGCATGTGGTACATCTCCATGTGTCCACGTCCATTCCTAGTAAAATCCAACGGTCATATCTTTCTTAGATCTATGGTGCACATCCTCATTTTGGGGTTTCGGCATCGGAAGTTCATGCATCCACACATATTGAACTTCTATTTTCCGAAATCTCGAAATCACTGTCTATTAAACTACTTGATCCAATAGTCAAGTTCTTCTCCCCATGATCTACGGTGTAGATTGTTTCGGGATTTCGCGTATCGCAATTTCCACACTCCTATGCAATTTCAAAAAGGGCTTTAAACCCTGTGCATACTCTCCAGATCAAATGGGCATGAGGGTCCACATTCCCTCCCAAGTAGATCCTAAGGTTCTAACGCTATTGGTGTGGAGACCTATTTTCCCGTGGCCATAGACCACCCCGATTGTCGTTTAACACGCCACTAAACTTCCGGAGCTTAAAAAATCATCAAGTAACTCCTTGACATTTTGGAGAAAACCAGGGTCCGAAATTGGCCTTCCAGACCCAATTTCCCTTTGCATTCTCGGTCCAAAGACCGCTCCACTGGCCCATCTAGGCTCAGTGTCAAAACCTTGGCTTTGATACCAAACTGTAGCACACCTTTTCTGCTACTTTGTTTAATCGCTCTTAAAAGAAAAACTTATAACACCATCTTGCACATAACTCATACAGGTATTATAAATCTCATGCATTTAAACAAATAAGCACATTCTACACAGAGTATTCATATGAGTTACTACCATAATTAACAATCCATAGCATTTCATACTAATTCATACACACAGCAGAAATCATGATATCATAAGAAGTAGAGTCATGCAAAACATGATTAAAACATAATCAAATACTTGTCTTTTAACAGTGGTAGAATCCACCAACCAAGTGCAGGCCTTCCACGAACCTCCCAGCCTTAGACCACACTGCTCATCAGCTCAGCAGTGGGTCACCCCCAAGCTAGGACTAAGCTCCACCCCAAGGCAAGGAAATCTAGGCTAGGTTGAGGTTACAAGGAAAACAACACACAACCACAAGGAAGGGATTCTCTCCAAGGAACCTCCCATGCTCACTACCCACAAACCCTCATTCCCCACATTCCTATTCCACCCTAGGAGTATACACCTTCTCTGTCACTTGGATAGTCCTTCGACTGTTAATCTCCCTTGCCTTGGGTTATAGGAACATGTCGGACCAGAAGTCTCCGAGCTCTATGGAAGCTACAGGGTTCCTTCCAAGAGTTCTCTCCTTCCTTTGTGCACTCTCTCACTTGGAGAGAATCGCTCACAGGCCAACAACCTGTTCTTCCAACCTCAATTACCTCTCTCACCTGGAGAGAGAGCATTGCACCACTAGCTCACAAGACCCCACGCAGTCTAGCACTGTGTGGTCACAACAACTCACGGGGAAAACAGGCACGGGCTTCCCAACAGGTTCAACAAGGGATTGTCACTTCTATTTTCCAATTCTCCAGCATAGAATAGAATCACGCTCTGGTTTTCGGGGATGCATGACAAACAATCCACGCATGGTCAACACAGGTTCAAACTATTCAGATAGGGGTGGTACCGGCTATCTCAGAAGTCAACCTAGGATTTTCCGGCTTTCAGGGATGCACCAGGGTATTCCTTTGGAGAGGTCTGATCATTTACCTTCAGACCATCAGGTAGAATGGAGGAGAGCCCATCTCACTGCTCTTCCTAGCCATTTTATTTGCATGCACCAGGGCTGACACTTGTCACCCTTGGAACTGCATGTGTTCCATCAGCATGCATCCCCTTTGCACACTTACCCTTTCCAAAACTTAGGATGAAATGAAACATAAAATGCACATGTTCTTTTGGAATAATATTAAAATATTATTCCCATGCTTAAGCCCCCTAGGATCAACACTTAGCCCCTTTTCCACCTTCTAGCCCCTAATTCCTTGCCCACTCTATGGATGCTTAGTCCCCCTTCACTCATTCATCATGGTTGGTCTGCACCTGGCGGTGTTTATATTTTATTAAATGTTTTGCATACATACAAATACAACAACAGGCTCCTGGCCTTCATCACTTAGGCTCCCTGGACTAACAAACACATAAGTCTCCAGCTTATAAGAACTTGGCTCACCAGCCTATAAAACATAATGACAATTCCTTTCAGAACTTGGTTTAAAACGGGGCTCCGCCTTGGGGACACTACAATAAGGATTGGGTTGATAGATTATTAGAAGCCTTATGGGCTTATAGAATCACCCGGAGGAATACAATGGGACATACACCCTTTGAGTTAGTGTATGGGAAGCAGGTGATTCTCCCCATAGAATTTCAGATCAAAACCTTCAAGACTGTAATACAAGTTGGCATGAACTTGGATGAAGCCCAACAACAAAGAGTCTTGTAGATTAATGAGTTGGATGAAACCAGGCAGGAAGCACTTCAAAGGACTACCCTCATTCAAGAACAAAGAACAAAATGGCATGACAGGTGTCTCAAAAAGAAAAATTATCAACAAGGATATTTGGCCCTATTGTATGACAATAGATTCAAGAACTTCAAAGGTAAGTTAACCACCAGTTGGATGGGACCTTACGAAATTGACACTATCCACGATAATGGTTCAATCAGGATAAAGACAATTGATGAACAACAGACATGACTACTTGTGAATGGTCACCGGTTGCGAGTTTACAACAAACCTTTGTCAAAAGAAGAATTCCTGACTCGTATACTACAGAATTCAGACATGCAGATGATCAGTAAGGAAGGAGATCCTCCTATTGACCCACATTGATTGATTGGTTTATTTGAAACTTTTTGTACATAGGTGTGGATTGGATTTTGTTAATAAGATGAAGGTAAAAAAATACCCTTACCTCCTTTTGTTTTACTTTCGCAAATTTTCTTTTCTTTCGTAAGAAAATTTTTAATAATCTATTTGATCCTTCATGAATTTTCTAAATATCAGTTGTAGGCATCAACAATATTCTGTTCTATTTCGGTACCAGAAATCCTGTTCTAGTCTAGTACCATTCCAGTACCAGAATATGTCCTTCTATAGTACTATCAAGACATATTGAAAAAACATATTTTAAAATCTTATGTCAATTAATCTGAAGTATGAAGCCATGCAACAACCACTTAAGACGGAACCACAAAGCCAAAATCACTATCAAATGGCAGCCCTTCTATTGACAACTAAAGGGAAGTATTTCAATTTATTTTGGTTATGTTGCTGAGAAGAACTTTAATTTCTTTTGGTTCTATTAAACAAGCTAAAAAGAGGGACACAATCTTTACTTATGATTACTCAAAGAACCACAATCCACTTTAAAGACTAGAATTTGCCTTTACCCAGTATTTCAGCATGATTTAAAGGAAAAAATATATTAGCCTATAAGCAACTATCTCACCCTAACCAGATTTCAATAATATTCATTGGATTATCTTATTAAAGAGTAACATATGAGTATATGAACACTCTCTACCATGGGCACACTACCAAAACTTTTATGGAAGAGGATGTACCAGTACCCCAAGGAAACTTTAGGTCATTCTCTTATGGACAACTTCAGACAAAATTATACATCTGGATCACTCTAAAGAAATAATGTGCATAAAAGTTTATTTTTCCTTCAGACAAATCTTTAAAATACATACAAAAGAAGAGTATATGCCTTCCAACCCAATACCATCCCACCCTGTAAAAAAGTTTTCATAGGAGCCTCCCCTATCACCATGCAAAGCACTCTTTAATACAAACCAAAATAGGTGATTATGGACAAGAAGCCTCTGATGGAAAAAGGGTTTAAGAGACTAACCCGTCAGGACACTGAATAGGTCTATTGGTAGCGGGTATCGGTCTGTGGTATGACTAGGAAAACCCATCAGGGTACTAAACATGCATGTTGGCAATGGGGCATTCTGCCTGGGGAAGGCACCTCTCACTAATTATCAAAACTACCCCACCAGAGTACTGAACATGCTTTTTGGCAGTGGGTTCTGGTTGAAACATGTCTCATCTATACTTGTCTGATTGAAAAATCCATTGTTTTCCATCTAAAACAAAAAGAGTAAATGTCATTATTGGCTTTCATGAGATACAAAATTCCATATGAATCAACAATATAATTCTCCAAGCAAATGTCCATTTGAGAATCACCCTAAGTCAACTTACCGGTCTGACATCTAAATCCTACACTATCTAAGAAGGAAGCTTCTTAAGAGTGGAACCCTAACTAGGGAGCCTAATCTACTCGTACTGTGAAATTTATATATAACATCCAATGATAGTAAAACTCTGAAGCAAGTTAGGTGGGATCTGTTCTTCTGGAAAACATATATATTCCCCTGTTTCACTGTTGAATGCTACCTCTGTCAATACTCCATTAAAAGAAGGGAAATTTCATGAGATGCAAACATATATGTATTCCCCTGTTTCAATGTTGAATGCTACCTCTGTCAATAATCCATTAAAAGAAGGGCAATTTCATTTTTTTCTGGCATGAGATCATATGATAAGTGATAAGTTGTACTTCTAAAATTTGATTGGTTTATTTTTCTCTTATCATCCTTCTCCATTATGATATAAATTGATTGAATCTTATTGCCTACAGAGATACAACATCTTCAGCATGGGGGAAGGTCAACGAGCCCCTTCAGAACTCTTTTCCAGACTTACATGATCACTCTGCAGAACTAAATACAAAACAAGACACAAACATTAGAAGTATAGGACATTCCTATACCAAGTTTTCAAGAATATTCAGTCTAAAAGGGTGAATTTTGATAATTTATAAGCAGTCACACATACTATGGGCATCGATCATACAAAGGTGAAAGCAAAGGTAAAATGGTATTCATTTTCCTATGCTCATAAAACTACAATAAATATGAAAAGCTATACTAGATCTTACGACCTTAGTATTAAACCCATCCGCCTATCCCTCATACCTATATGCCTAAACCTAATTAATCCTCTCATATCTCGTGAACATGGTTAAAGGCAAAAATCATATCAAAATATGAAGCATGCATAGCAATGATAAGCCACGAATATATTTCGTCCTCAAGCAAATTCACGAACCCATCGTATATCATGAACCACGATCCAACATCAATTTCACCCCTCAAAAGTCCAATCACCTATTCTAAAATGATTCCCTGATACTCATCGTCTTATCTTCATCATTACAATAATGGGTAGATATGAAATGGATTATCTGGTGGCGAAGCCATCCAAATAAGCCTCATTTGGTCATAATTTTCCTTGCAAGAACCCTCACTTAAACTTACCATTCGCAACACCATCACCATACTTCCCCCTATCATGAGCTTCTCTCTAGTTCCGAGCCTGCTCCTTTTTGGTACCAAACCCTCCATCAATTCACTAAACTCTTGTGCTATAGCCCAACCATTTTCTCAACTTATAACGATGGTTGTTACGAGACACGAACCGGTTTTCCAAATTTATAGGGAAACCGAGGAATACCAATTATGTTAAGAAAAATATGCCAGATTAGGGTGGATACCATTTTTGGAAAAAATTTCAGGCTGGAACGAGAAGATATCTCAGGAATTTATACAAGGTTATGATGGAGAGACGACACGTATAGGAGATCTACAAATGATAATTAATGAAGCAACCGTAAGGGAGGTGACAAGACTGCCTAGCAAAGGAGATAAATACTTCAAAGGTGTGGGAATTGACAAAGAGATGTGCCAACAATTCTTGAAGGTAGATCATCATCACCCCGACTGGAAGAAAGGGATCCCTAGAAACTACATCAATGAAGAATACCATCCAATGATTACCAGTATTCAACGATTTGTCACCTGTGAAGGTAGGTATGCCGTGACTTTCATTTATCACCTTAGGCTCCTATTGCATTTTGAAGGAGGCCCTGAAATCGATTTTCCATTTTTTCTATGGATGAGTTTGAATAAAATGGTAAGGGGTGTTAAATCCATCTCCAAAATAGAAAATACTAGCATCTACCATCAAGGTTTCATTAAAATGCTAGTTATGCATGAGCTTAGGAAATAGAGGATTAGTTGGAAAACCCTTATCACACAAAACCTTCCCACAGGAAACAAATCTGTGGAGGAAACCCAACATGGTCCAAAGAAAAGTAAGTAACCCCAAGAGAAAAAGAGCAAGAAGGATAAAAGAACTCCACCATCATCTAGGGAAGTGAGCCAACATTAAAAGGTAGGGTCCTCCTCCACAGTCAAAAAGACTTCTAAAAGCTCTGAATTAAAAGGTAAAAACAAATTAGTTGAGGAGACTTCCACAGTGGCAGTTGAGAAAGAGGACCATCATAAAATGATGAAGAAAAGGAAGCATAGCTTAGAAACTAAAACTAAACAGTCTGTGGCACAACCCCCTGTCACCATTTCAAAATTAGAGAAGAAGAAAAGGAATCTTGCAAGCATCCCTGATCCGGTACCTCCTTGTAAAAGAAATATAAGGAGCATGCCAAAGAAGGGAAAAACAATAGTTAGTCCTCATACACGGGAAGATCCAATCGACCTTACCTCCCCTTTTGAGGATCTACCAATTCAAGATGACATCCCTAGTCTGACTGAAGAGAAAGCCACTATTACTCTATGTGGGATGAGGGAGGAAGTCGAGGAAAGGGAGTGTACCCAGCCAACAACGGTAGAATCAACAAAGAACTTGACAAAAGAACAAATGAAGAAAAGAATTGGGGAATTACAAAAACAAAATCAGGAACTCCAACAAGAAGTAAAGGAATATCAACTCTTGGATAGATATATCAAAAAGGAAAATGAGCAGTTGAAAGAAACCAACCAACAAATTCAAGACGACCATGAGGAGACCTCTAACAAGCTTAAGAAGGTATTATGACTCCTATAATATGTGAGGGTCATCAAAAGGGAGCTAAGAGAAGAGGCTTCAACCATCAATATCATTGATCCACCCAAGTAAATAACACAGTCTCAAGTTGTGAAAATTTTGGGTTTTGTTTTCGGTTGCATGGGGACATGCAATGATTTTGGCATGGGGGAATGTTGAGACCTAAAATTGACATTCTCATTACCCTATTTTATGCTTCACCTATACCTTTCTAGACCTACCTAAAGCTTGAGTGAATGACAAGAATGCTACCAATTGCCAGTAATAAGGTCATAAGGTAAAGTACGGGTAATTCATGTATTTTGTGGTTTATTGAGTTAAGGAATTAAATATTTCATGTACTAATGCTTGATTTGTCATATGTGAATATTTGAACCCTAGATGTCTAGCGTTCTTGTACCAGCTCTGTCATGATCCGGTACCTGGGCACCAAGATTGTTGTTGTCTGATCCGGTACCAAACGCGTCTAGTACTAAATCTTACCTATGGTGATCCGGTACCAACAAACATGCTCTGTTATGATCAGGTAACAACGGCCACACTCTGTCATCATCCGGTACCACCTTTTGCGCCCTGTCGTGATCTGGTACCATCTGTCTATTCATATGGAAGATCCTAATTCACTAAGTTAAGTGCCATATCTCACCTAAGTCAATTGGTGGATGTCTATTCATTTAGCAAGGCTATGATAAGAATAATTTGTTAATTGCCTCATCCTCATGCACTTCGTGTCATTAGGATGAAGCTAAAGATGTAACTGAATGATTAAACTTAAAGAATTGATTGATTTGGAAATCATTTCGCCTCCTTGTGTTTCACGATGCAAACTATTAAATAGTTGTGGCAAGGATGGTAGAAGGGTAGGGGAGTTAGCGTTTCATCAATATGTAAGCAGCGTATGATAGTACATAACACATTTTTTAGTAAAGATTAATGGAAAGTCATTTTATCTCCATATTCTGATTATCTATGATTAAGAATGAGTTGAGTTGTTAAAGAGAGTTTTGATTTTATGTTTTGAAGTGTGAGTGAGAGTAATGTGTGTGTTAAAAGAAATCTTCATGTAGACTTCAGGAGTTGACCTGTTGAAGTGGTAAGGGCCCACTGCCCAAAAAATATCAGCCTCTTCGTAGATTAGCATTAGAATTTGTTTTCAATAGTATAAACATTGAATTAGTTAAAGCATTAACTCTGTTAGATGATAACAATGTAACTTAGATTAAGATTTCCATTCTATAATTGCTTAGATCTTTAATTTCTCTGTTTTTGCATATGCTTTGTTTGTGTTCTCATGAGTTTGATTTCCTTGAGTGATCATATCTGTTGGTAAAAATAGTCAAAACTACTTGGAGAAGAATTACTGAAGTTCATTGTGAACCACAACAGAGCCAACATATTGACTGTTGAACTACCCATGCCATGTTGATTGATGTGTGATTTCCTTTCAGAAAGTGTGGATTGCATAATTAGTTTTTTGGGTCAGACATCATAGTTGATCTATCAAACCAATTCCATCTCATACTTGCATGTGCCATAATGGAATATATAGCCTCTCTATGAAGGACAACCAAAGTGCATTATAGTTTTCTATTTTGATTTGTTTCTAGCATACATAATCTAGTTTGATTCTATAATCATGACATTAGGAATTACCTTTCTTATTGGTGTCTTGTAACTCTGTTGATTATGAATCCCAGATTGATAATTAATGAGTGCATTATATTAGACATATAAGTAGCACAACATCTTCCAAACCAATTCTAATTTTTAAAAATTGTCTGCGTCTTACTCAATTTTCCAAATTCTGGACAAAACCCATTCCGTAGAATTTCTAGATCTGATGCCATCTGCACGGAAAGCGAGGTGCAAGTTGACAGTTTGAGATTTTTACTAATTTTTGCATAATCATTCCCCCTGAGTTGGAGGTCCACATGTGTGATATGGGTGAATTCTTCCACATGTGTCCGCATGTAAACGACCCTTTGGACAAAACCCATGTCCCTGATTTTCCTCTAGAAACTTTCCAAAATTTTGAATTATTTCTAGTACCAGATTGTTGTTGATGCTGGTACCGAATGACCTGAAGAATTTTGGTACCATATTGTTTCTAGAACATTCTAGTAATGTATGTGTTGATTTGTGAGTACTGGATGATATGGAGTGTGAATACTATATGACATGGAGTGTGTGTACCGGATGACATGAAGTGTGAGTACTGGATGACTTGTAGAACCTTCTGGTACCAGATGACTTGGAGTACCAGATGAGGGAAGTATTGGTATCGGATGAACTGAGTACTAGATGACATGGAGTATGGGCACCAGATGACATGGAGTGTGGGTACCGGATGACTGTGCAGGTACTGGTTGATTGTAGAACCTTCCGGTACTGGATGACTTGGAGTACCGGATGACCTGCAATGCGGGTACCAGAACAAGAACAATACATGTATCGGAACATGAGCAGTGCATATAATGGAACCTGAACAATACAGAATATGCTTCTTGGACATGGAAACATAGGATTAAACCATCATCGAAAAAACTATTGTATAATCATCGTTTTAATCACTAAAAATATGGAAAATTATGTATTAACCACATTAGCGATATATTATTGACGAAATCTAGGAAGAAGGGGTAATGATGAGTGCATTTGTATGGTGGAAAGTATGACAAAACTGGAGCTCAACATATGGTAAAATAAATTCAATGATCAAAATAAACATTAAAAACATTACATATATGATACATAAAGAAATTTTGTACCTTGACGATTTCTATTATATTTCAACCTCCATAAGTGAGGTGTCATTCTTCGTGGTTTTAAACGAGACTCTTCTTTCCCATTGAAAAGATGTTTTGTAGTAGTACGATACCTATGGTTCTTAGGCAGGATGTGCCTATACTCACCAAACACCACCTTTCCTAAACTTTTTGAATGACGATACTTCATCTTAGGACCACAAACTGGACATGCAAATCTACCCTTTGTTTGAAGACCTAGAATAGATGGATTAATGTCAATTATACGATGAGATTATTTAAAAATTAACACGCAGCATTGTATTAAAGAGAAATAGAATGCTACATACCACAAAAATGTGTTGGTCCCAGGGCATCATGAATTTCCATAAAAGTATTCCACATAATTTAACTTTCTTTTCCTCGATTGGTTTATAGTTGTCATGCATAGTGCTGTCAACCCATAAATTTAGTATCTCGTCGATAAGAGGATCGATATATACAATCATATATTTAACTTGGTACTTACCTAATTGTTTGAAATTACACATAATTACTATAACCATGATATGTATATATAGGTAAATAAATAAACAAAAGATGTTATGCAAAAAATGAAACAAATAAAAATGTTACATTCAAAACATTAATGTAAACAAATACCTGGAACAATATTTGTCAACATTATGTTCTCCCTCTTTATTGACATCCAAGGAGGAATGTTATTGTTGATAACAAAAATAGGCCACACTGAGTGAATATACCTAAGCTCTCTAAATGGATTAACACTTTTAGCTGCCAATGAAAGCCTAACATTACAAGGTTCATCTTTGAAATCTGCCCAATTTTACCCAATTTCCCTAAATGCATAACCATCAGCATGCATTCGAAGAACACCATATCCACTTCTGTTACATGAATGGTAATACATAAATTGTTCTACGCTTTCACACCTGAACAATCGTTGCAAATGTGGAATTATGGGAATATGATGAAGAACCTTTCGAGGCACCCTTTTCGTTACTTGATCGGTTCGATATTTATTAATAATACATTGTGGGCATTCTGTTTTTGAAGCATGTTGCCCATACTATATAATATGATCATTAGAACATGCATCTATAGTTTTATAATCCATTCCAATGTCTTTCATAATGGCATGCAAAACTCAATATGTGTGAGGTAAAATATTCGACGATGGTAACAAAAATTCACCTAACAAACTAAAACATAACAAATAACTAGTTAATGTAAAGAATATTAATTGTAACAATTGCATTCTTATTTTACACATTAATTAACACTAAAAACAAATACAAAAAAGTCAACATTTATGTATATGAGATGAGACATATTACATACCTTAGGATATGTGTCATACAAGTGTTCGACAGATTATTCATAACCTTTAAGTTCACTAGAATCAATGTAGCGAAGACAAGATTTATCTTGAGCCTTCATAAAGTCATCTATTTTCCTTTTCTAATAGAGGTTAATCATAAAGACCATCATTGTCTCCATCCTCATCCGGCTAGGCAAACAAATCTTGGATCATCTAATTTGTCCCATCATCTTCTTCCATGGGATCATTAACTTGATTTGTCCCATCATATTCTTCCATGAGATCCTCATTTTCTTGATCATATTCCTCACCTTGTACAACATCATTTCTACTAGTACTACTTGGTGAAATATTCTACAAAACGTTAGAGGGAAACTCTAACTTTATAATTACAAACAATCATGTAAAATTAGTGTGTACTATAACAAATATTCAAACAATATATATACATATATATAATTTTATATAAAATAAACAATATAAAAACATATAATGAATATATAGCTAATTACCATGGGACGATATTCATTCGATCCCCCATCTATGTGCCCATATTTCCTACGATGTTGTGTAGTTGTTGCTATTAAAATTCTTACAGGATTTGTAACGAAACATTTTTTGCAAGGCCAATAACATCTACCATCACCATTTTCACCTGCTTTACTTTTTTTCCCACCTCTAATATTCTGCGACATTCTTCTGCACAAAAATACCCTTTCTGAACTGTAGTTATAACAATTAGATTATCGCAACATCTCTAATTTGAAAAATATTTATAGATATTTTTTTAGTTGACCAAGTCAATTTTGACTTTGTCAAATAGTGTAACAGTTAATGTTGATGTTGTTAAATAGCATAATGATCATCATTGAATAGTCTCTCTTGAAATGATAACCAAAGGTCATTGCAAGAGAGAAGACAGTCCACTATATTCACATTCGTCGCTCTTGTGACGTAGATCTCATTTTTTCACTCTTGCAACAATAGCCAAAGGTTTCGTCGCAAGAGAGATGAACTCAGTTTTGATTTATAAAAAAAAATAAAAATTCAACTCTTTATCTTCAATTTTGTGACAAAAGGTTACTTTTGTTGCAAGTAGTCATCACAAACTTTTCAATATGTAGTGGTGCATGATTCCTAGAACCAAATCAATAGTCTAGCATTGATACTTACACTATCCTTCCACTAATTAATCAAACGGCTATAACTTAACCAAAGGTTGATATGGACGAGCATTATTTACTTAGGAACTTCATCCTTTGAGACTTCCAACCTTTGCAGTTATTCAACCTTCCTGACCAAATTTCACCGAAGTACTATTATCTATTTACTCGTACATCAGATAGTTTTGTCTTAATCTATGGATGAGTGGATAGTTCGTGCAACCTCAATAAGACATTTTTTTAATTTCCTTCTTAGTGTGCGCTTTTTAGGATTTCTAATGTGAATCTTCCTTCTCAACGGACTGTCAGATCTTACTTTGGAGCTTCGACTCATCGGGAATCCGGGTTACTAGAAATTTGAGGAATTACAATCCCTCCAAAGTGTTTAACTACCGAATAAGTCATAAATCAGTGATGACTTCTTGTTGTCAGTTAACACCTCCTCTTACGTCATCCTTCCACTATGTTTGATCAACGATTGAGAATTCTCTCGAAGTGGTTCAATGGTTAGAATTATTTCGTGATTTATGCTTACTCTAAGCTTCCACTGTACTTTATCAATGGTCGAGAATGCTCCCAAATTAGATCAACAATTAGCATTACTTTGTGATTTATGATTACTCTATCCTTCCATTGTACTTAATAAATGGTCCATAGAACCTGAAATATCTTAAATCAATAAACATCATTAACTTCGGCCTTCAACGCTTCAGGTATTTGTTGGTAGTAGAAACTGGATATCCCCAAAGGAATTACTTCCGTAGTGACGTAGTTTGTTGACATCACTATTGATGTGGAATTGGTTGAGTGGTTGCCACATGTCACCTAGATTTGTGAATTTCGTATACCTAAAGTTCCAACTAGAACTTAACACTTGTCACCATATGAATGTGTCACATGTCCTTGCTAATGTGGAACTCATATGAGTCACATGTCTTCCTCCTGGATCTAACGGTCATACTTAAACCGACATTTAGATATATGATCAGGGATGACTACGGAGTCCTAACTAACATGACCTTTAAAACCATCGTCGAGTTTTGCAATGGAAGATGCAAGTTGGCGTATGGACCGATGTGAGTCATTGATTTGTTGATGAGTGATGATCGACGATCGTCATGGATTACGAAACTGAAATCTGTGCAGACATTAACTCGTCCTTTGAATCCCGCAATTTCTCCCCACCGTCGATCTTCCTTCACTGAGATTTGATGGTCAAGATTTAATGGAATGTTGATTTGATGGTCTTCCTCTGTAACTGTCATATCTAACGACTATTGTAGATTTCTATTGAATTCATCCTTCGATGGTCATGATCTATTCTTTTGTTAGATCGATGGATCCTATAGCTTACTTATCTTTTATTGTATATTTTTTTCCGTAGTGGTTAGTGCTAGAGGTGACTGCTTCTACACAACTCTAATCTAATGAATATCATATTTCACTCTAGATAAATGTTTGTTGAAAAATCATCTATTCAATATCTTGGGCCTTTGGCCTTGATTATCCTATCCTTCCACTTTACTTTGATATGATAGTCAATATAACTCCCAAAATGTTTCTTAGATCAAACTACTCATGTCCATTCCAGGACTTTGTCTTAAGCTAAAATATGTTTTCCTTCAGGTAATTTTATCCAAAGTAGTCAGCGCCGAATTTGACCATTTTTCCTCCTACACGAATTGATGGTTTAAGTCACTCCCAAATATTCAATCAGACAGCCACAATACTTTCCTTATTTATGCAGGTTTCCTCTATGATCCAACGATCATATTTACATCTGGATTCTGGATGAACGACTCCAGTTGCTTTATTTTTATAAAGGTTTCCCCCAATAAAAATTCTCTTTATGAAACCTGATCTCTTGCGCGACTTTAAAAGAACTATCTCTTCCGATATTTGGAAAATGTACCTGTAAAAAATATCATTGATCCTTGATAGTGATCGAATATTACATCAATGACATTTACCAGACACGTTTTATCCTGAACTTTAACCTTGCTACTATGTTGCATTCTCTTTCCATCAATGACCCTTAATTACACATGGACAAACCTTATTGGCCATCCTGACACTAATTTCAATTATATAACTTTGTTCATGACTAATTGATGTTTCCATCAATGAAAACACATAACCAACAATGCCAACAATCTCCCCCTTTTTCATTGAGGGAAACATATCTGTAAAACAAAATGAGTTTGTATATTTTCTCCCCTTATTAGTGATATCCTTTTCTATCTAATTCCAAATTTGTTTTCTGCTTAAATTTGTTTTACTGCTTCTCTGCCCCTTTGACATCAATGACAAAGAGTGAGGCTCTGACTATTTTTCTCCCCTGTGAATTTATTTACTTCTTAGCTCAGTCCATTGGGATTTTTATGTTCAAATAAGTAGTCTACTTGATACTAAATTCTAGTGATACCGATTTGTAGTGATCAAGTCTTTTAAACCTAATCTAATTACTTTCTTATTTTATAACCAAAATACTCCCCTTGATTTTTTACCGAATTTCCTTTGTCAAATATAACAAGAGTATGAATCTTATCGATATTCTTGATATTCTTCTTATTCTTCTTTGATATTTCATAGGAATATCAATTGCGGATTGATACTGATTGATCTAATACCAATTTTATTATCAATTGATATTTATTGATTGATACCCCTTGAACCTCTTTGTTTCCTTTTTCTCTTCTCGCCTTTTTACAAAATTGACAAAAAAGATCTTTTCTTTCTCCCTTTGAGGTTATACTCCCTCTAAGGCGATGCTCTCTATTGGGCCCGAGATATGATCACTTTATGGTAATTATTATACACTTTTTGACGCATGTACATGTGTCTTTGCCATATTTTAAAGGAGCTTTTTGAAGAATTTTATGATAAAATGGTATAATCGGCATAAGGTATGTGTAATTCATGTTTAATGACTAATTCAAGTTTAATTCATCATGTTTTATGATTTCCAAGAGTTAATTCATGCTTTTCTGCTGGTATAGGGAAAATCACACCATGTTTCCAACTTCGGCACTTGATCTAACACTCGTTCTAGCACTTGTTCCGACACTTGATCCGACACTCGTTCCAGCACCCAGTATTGCAAAAAAACGCAAGGCGAGTTGGAGGTTATGGCATTAGAGGCCAGTGATGGAAAAATCAGGCACATGGGTTTTGTTTATCCTTGCCCCCTCTAGCTACTAAGCTCAAGACAACTCAGTTTCAGTTGTCTAAAGAGGGCGATTATTGTCTTTCTCCGTTTTGTTAGTCAGGGCATCATTTATTGTAATTTGTCGAAATTAGAAGTGGTTTGACCCTCTTGAGGTCGACCACTTGGGTTGTAAGCTTATAAATACTAATAGGATGCTCAAAATATTGTTACCCAAGTAGAAGAGCCATTAGATTAGAGACAAATTCGTTTTTCTTTTTTTTGGTATTTTACATTGCCAAAATTGTGCCAGAATTGCGTTTTCATGTTTTCATGGTGAATTCGGCCTGCTGAAGTTTGTGGTGTGCTTGTAGGAAGTAGCCACTACTTGCTGGGGGGGCCACCAGCAGTCTGGTGACTATCTTTGTGTTCTTTTATGCATTTCATAATTTAATTAGTTTGCTGTAATTTTTTGTACATGCATATTTTGTTAACTAGTTTGTTGTAGCTTAATTGATTTAATTGTTTTGCAGGTTAGATGATGATATATATTAACATGCAGTGATTTTGTAGAGTAGGAAAAGACTTGCAAGTCTATTTACTAACCCTCATGTGCATTTAGATGTTAAATTATGCTTTCTTTTATAATTTTATAAATAAGTTTAAAATAGAATTTTAATTAGATAGAACGGAGTTTTAATTTGGGTTTATTTGACAAGGATTGATGGATAGATAGAATTAGTTCCAGTTCTAGTCATATCTTGCTTACTTCAGTTTATATAGATTTCATTTAATTAGTTGTTGGTTAAATTAGATTGTCAATTTACTTTTTAATATCATGCTTTAAATTTATGTTTTTAATTATTTCTTTATTTTAGTTTGAATGGTTAGAATAGACATAGTGTAGTTTCCTTTCATGCAATTTCCTTTCCTAGAATTAAAATGCAATTACATTTCTTAGTTAATGGTTGAATCTAGTTTTTCTTACATATTATAGATATAGAACGATGATCCCATTATGTTTTTGATGGTTTATACATGATGCAGGGTATTTAAACATTGTTCTTGTCATGGCTAAATTCTCGTTGGATTGTTTGATACATACCTTTCATTTTGCCATTGAGATTAGTGTTGAGTTTATACCATTGGAATTGTCCTTTGTGTCAAGTGTCATCGATATATCATATGTCACCACCGAAGTCATTCACACAACCACCAGCATTACATTTGAGTGTTTCATAGATTAAAGATAGTTTCTTTCTTTCGTAGATTAGAAGAGATAGTTTCTTGTTTTCATAAGTTTAGTTGGTAGCCTTTCTTGCTTTCAATAAAATAGATTTCCTTTCATGCATTGCATTAAGCATTTAGATTTCCTTTCACGCAAGAAAAATAGTTTTTCATTAGGCATTTTGTCCACTTGCCTCTTAGGCTAGGTAGTTGTTCAATGAGAAGTCTTTGCTTACTTGTCCCTTTACTTTAGTAGGATAGATAGTTGTCTTTGCTTACTTGTCTTTGTCTTTAGTAGGTTAGTTAGGTGTCTTTACTTACTTGTCTATTTTCTTTAATAGGTGTTTTTTCTTACTTGCTTATTTATTTGCTTTCATAGGATAGTTGCTCATTGAATGTAGGTTGGAAAGTTAAAGAAGTTTTCTTTTTTCATTTGCTTATTATGCTTAGTAGTTTGTGTTTGCTTATTGTTTTCCTTACATAGAGTTTTTGCTTGCTTTCTTAGGAACTATCCATCAGTCCTTGGCCCAAAAGTGCTTAGGTTACCTAGTTTTCATTTTTCCTAGTAGGGTTTGTTCATTAGATAGGTTTGCTTGAGTAGATTAGCCCTAGATAGCTGCTTTCCTTAGTTAGTCTACACTCCTACCAACCTTCTACCTTTGGCATATATTTTGCTACAACTCTAAGTTTACTTACCCTGGGTTGACAATTTAATTGAGGGTAGTTTATTGGTTTTTTTAGTACATATAAAACACCTAACACTCTCCTTTGTCCATTTTCTCCTTCTTGTATTCTACAACTCCCCCTATCAATGTTTTTCCTTTCTTTGGCTAAAGGATTAAGACATCATCAGGATTGTGTCATATTATTCTATAGGGAATTCCCTTTCTTGATCTTGATCGATTTCATATTGAATTTCACATTTCTTATTAGGACCTTCATCCGTCATTTTCTTCTTAGTATTTTCTTCATTTTTAGGTGCAATTGCATATTTCTTTCTTTCTCCTTTAGATTTTCTTCTCCATATATTTCTATGAGATATTCTTCTTGTTGGACCTTTTCTTTCTAATTATGTTTTTGGAGATTTGTCATCTCCTTTGTTCTTCCAAATTTTATTAGGTTTTCTCCCTAACTTGAATGACTTAATTAAGGATTGATGTTTTGGACTCTCGTAGATTTGGCATTTGTGCCCAAACCTATCACAATTGTAACTTCTCATTGTATGACAAAATTGTTTTGTGTTTTCAACACATTGCATCTCCAACATTTAATTGAGTTTTTTATTTTCCTGCATATCATTTCTCTAGTTTCTTTCATTCCATTTCTTTATGGCCAAAGTTATGAAAAGAAAAGCAATAGCCATTGAAGGTGTTTCCATTCTTGAATTTATTTTGTCTTGAGAGATCTATGTTTTCACTTTCTTATTCCTTTTTACTTCTATAGCTTCCTTCCTTAACAAAGTTCATGACTTGTAATTTCTTTGTAATCGCACCTTTTCCTTTTGATAAGGATGATCCTTTATCATGTTTGTAAATGGTTCTCCATTTGTCATTGTCTTCCTTTTTATTGTATCCAAGATTAGTTTTGTCATCAACCGATCTTTGACTATTTCAAATCTTATCTAGGATAGTTGAGCTATTCTGGAATTTGACATATTTATTTTTCTTTTGATCCATCTTTTTGAGATTGACTCTTTCCAATTTCAATATGTGACATGCCTCTTCCTTTTTAGTTAATTGAATCTTCAAGGATTCTTACACTTTCTTAGCATGTTCAATTTGAGTCTTTAGATTGATGACTATTTCTTCTATCTCATCAAGGACTTCTTTGCATTTAATAATTTTGTCATATGTCTTCAATTCTCCCATATATTTTTTACATCGAAAACTTTAGTTTTCAATATTTTGATTTCTTCCTCATTTTCTAGCTTAATACTTTTGAGGTTGATGGCTTCTAATTCCAACATTTGGAACGATTCTTCCTTTTTAGTTAATTGAATCTTCTGGGTTTCTTCCTTTTTCTTAGATTCTTCAATTTGAGTCATTAGATATACATTAGTACTTTCATTTATCTTTTTGAAGTTGATGATTTCCAATTCCAACATGTGGTAAGAATTTTCCTTC
>JZKD02S2106217.1:295215-305290 GCA_000966675.3 Picea glauca
GGAAAAATTTCCACTTTTTAGAAATTAATTGAACAACATATATTTATTTCAATTTCTCAACCAATATATAAAAGAATACTTATTCTATTTATTTATTTAAATTGAATGAATACATAATATCAATATTTGAATATCTTCAACTTCAAACAACTATGAGAGACCCAAATCTCTATTACAAGACCAAACTTGTAGTTCCCAAATCCAGCTAAGAAATGAGAAATCCAACCCTCATAAGAAGTCCCAACTTTTTTATCTCATATCCAACTGAGATAGGAGGAATCCAATCCTCATACAAGACCCAGCTTATAAATAGGCACGAACCTGATAGAATGAACCTTCATTCAATCCATTATATATTAATACATATACTTCAAAAAATTCAACTACCTATTTTGTTCACCATACTTCTTTATTTATATAGTCTCCCAACTGGTGTAAGATATGAAGCATTGTGTCCCTTTGTTTGAACCATCACACCTCTTCATTTAGCTAACTAATCTTGATTTTGAACTTTGTTCTTATGAGTTGATCACATGATCACATAAATGGATCGACTCATTATATTGTTCTCATACTTCTGTTGCATTCTCAGTTCACCAATAGATCATATTTGAGATTTTACCAATTCTTTGTATTGTTCTGGTGTTAATTCTCTGTCAAATTATTCTAAATACCTTAATCCATTTACATAAATGAAATATGTATGAGGTGCTTCCTTCAAACCATTTACATATGATCATATACACAAAATCAATGGCTTATTAATTTAAGCGATGTTCCCAATGCCTCATAGCTTATGTGTTCGTAACCCATGACTGGGGGCTAGAACCTGGTCCTATGGACTTCAGCATTCAGGAAAAATCTCTTTTAGAATCATCCAATCTTCTGAAGTTTTAAATTCCCAAAGTGGTTTACTCTCACAATGATTGATCGAATGGTTAACATGATTCCCGGAACCAAATCAATAGTATAAATTTGATCCTTACACTATTCTTCCTCTTCTTAATCTAATGGTTATGAATTAATCAAAGGTTGATATGGACGACCATTATTTACCTCAAAACTTCATCCTTTGGGACTTCAACCTTTTCGGTTATTCAACCTTTCAGACCAAATTTCACCGAAGTACGTATTATCTATTTACTTGTAGATCAAATAGTTCTTTCCTAATTTTTGGTTGAGTGGACGGTCTGTGAAAACTCAAAAGGATGTTTTTCTAATGGCCTTCTCATTGTACACTTTTTAGGATTTTGACCGTGAATATTCCTTCTCAATGAACTCTCAGATCTTACTTCGGAGCTTCGGCTCTCCAGGAATCTTAGTTACTATAACTCTGAGGAAGTTCAATCCCTCCAGAGTGTTTACCTACCAAATAAGTCATAAATCGATGGGGAACACTTGTTGTCAGTTAACACCCCCACTTATGATATCCTTCCACTATGCTTGATAAATAGGTGAGAACGCTCCCGAAGTAGATCAATGGTTAGCGTTATTTCATGATTTACGCTTACTCTATCCTTCAATTGTACTTGATCAACCATTGAGAATGCTCCCAAATTAGATTAACGATTAGCATTACTTCATAATTTACGTTTACTCTATCCTTCCATTGTACTTGATAAACAGTTTATAGAACTCGAAAGATCTTAGATCAATGAGCATCACTAACTTCGGCCTTGAGTGCTTCTGGTATTTGTTGGTAGTAGAAATTGGATATCCCCAAAGGAATTACTCCCAGAGTGACATATCTTACTGATGTCACTGTTGATGTGCCATTGGTTGAGTGGCTTCCACGTGTCACCTATATTCGTGACTTTTGTATACCTAAAATTCCAACTAGAATTTGACACTTGTCACCATACGAATGTGCCACGTGTCCTTACTGACATGGTCTTGTTTACATGGATATCCTGATGAGTGACATGTCCTCCTCCTACATATAATGGTTGTAATTAAACTGGAATGGAGATATATAATCAGGGATGATTGTGGAGTCCTAACTAACATGACCTTTTAAACCGTCTTCGAGTTCTGCGATGGAATATGTACGTTGGCGAATGGACCAATGTGAGTCGTCAATTTTTTGACGAGTGAAGATCAACAATCATCATGGATTGTATAACCAAAATATGTGTAGATGTTAAGTCATCCTTTGAATCCCACAATGGCTCCTCTTTGTCGATCTTCCTTCACTGAGATCTAATGCTCATGACTTAATCGGATGTTGATTTGATGGTTTTCCTCTACAATTCCCAGATCTGACGATTGTTGTGGATTTCTATTGAATTCATCCTTCGACGATCATGATATATTCTTTTGTTAGATCGATGGCTCATGTAGCTTACTTATCTGTTCTTGGCTTCTTTTCGCCGGATTTGAATTCTTCTATGCAACTCTAATCTGACAACTATCATATTTCACTCTAGATCAGCATTTGTCGTGAATTTGGCTATTCGGGATCTCAGGCCTTTGGCCTTTCTTATCCTATCCTTCCACTTTAATTTGATTGGATGGTCAATATAACTCCCAAAATTTTTCTCATATCGGAAAACTCATGTCTATTTCATGACTTCCTCTTTGGCTAAAATATATTTTCCTTCGGCTAATTTTATCTAAAGTATTCGGCATCGAATTTGACCATTTTTCCTCCTACATTATCTAATGGTTTCATTCAGTCCCAAATATTCAATCAAAAGAACACAATTATTTTCTTCTTTATGCAGGTTTCCTCTCTGATCCAACGATCATATTTACATCCAAATTATGGATGAAAAACTCAAGTTTCTTGATTTTTATAAAGGTTTCCACCTATAAAAATTCTCTTGATGAAACCTAATCTCCTATGTGACTTCAAAAGAACTAACTCTTCTCATCTTTAAAAAATGTACCTGTAATAAATATCATTGGTCCTTGATAGTGATCGAATATTACATTGATGACATTTACCATACGATTTTTCTCCTGAACTTTAGCCTTGCTGCTATGTTGCATTCTCTTTCCATCAATGACCCTTCATTACACATGGACATACCTCATTGGCCATCCTGACACTAATTCCATTCCTATAACTTTGTTCATGACTGATTCGTGTTGCCATCAATGACAACACATAACCAACAATCCCAACACTTCATATATTTATTGTCTAGGATTTGTTCATGCATCTTATGAAAAATGAGTTTGGAGAACAATTAATACAACTTAGATATCTTAATTCCTTACCATGAATTGTGGTTTTGAAGGAACCTAGTGTTGGGTGAAGAATAAATTTGTTTAATTACCTAACCAAATAGCCATTAAAAAAAACTCTAGGAAGAAATAAGATTATGCACAATCCACACACGTCAAATCATAGCGAACCATCAAATATCATTGAAACATGAGTTATCCTCCATGTGTTAGCATACTTAGAGACAAAAAATAAAATATGCATATTTCAAAATCCCTATGACGTCTAAAATATCTGATGAAAATAAATAGATAACTAATTACACAAACCAAAAGAAGAGATATGAAGTGAATGAAAAAATAATTGGTACAAGATAGTGACCTTAAGGACCACTTGGTTGGAAACCAATTTACTCAAGTTGGATGCAAAAACTAATATACAGAAGAAATCATGAAGGAAATAAGGAAAATAATTACTTAACAACTCTACTCCTACCCTAACCTGCATTAGTGCTTTCATCATTATGTGAAACCATAAATCTAGTGTAGCCATCGAAAGATGGTGATACTTATCAAGATATCATGGTAGAGAATATGTATGAAAGACTTACATGTTGAATGACATATGATTGAAAGAATTATGTAAATTGGGATCTTTTTCATGGTGGAGAATGTGAGGTGATTAGAATGATACAGAACCTTTGTATACCATCATGATTACATCCAAAGTTGCACAAATTCATGAAATTGATTATTGTAATGTTCAAATTCAAATATGAAATTTGACGAAAACTGACCCACCTCATCCACTACAATGTTTTTCATGGAAATGTTGGAGTACATGCACAACATTCCACTTTTCAAGCGACATCCATTTTTATCCATTCCTAAAATTTAGGGGTTTTCTTATTTTTAGTATTGATACTTATAGCAGGTCTAAATATATGGCATTGACTAGGAAACTAATAGGCATTAGATGTGGATAAATTAACCTCTTAGGAAGTGTGAATTTCCTTTATTATTAATGGATTCAAAATTATCATTTACCACTTAGTTACTTGTGGTATTTCCCCATAGTATAGATCCATGGTATTGATTAGTTAAGAATTGACTAAATCTAATTAGTGCATGCACAAAGAACCCCAACCTTATGCGCATTTCTCCCTAGAGAGTCTATAACTATATATTATTGTACTCATGTACCTTATAACTATATTAATATTAATTATATAATTGATGTATATTGTAATAATTAATATATTATATATTTAATGATTAATATGTATATTTAATAATTAAAATATTACATAGGGGTTAATGTGTTAATATTCACCTAACCTAGAACTTGAATATACACTCCCTAACCTTCTAAATCATCGACCCATAACCCATAACCCTTCTAAATACACAATGTGATTTATTCCCATTGCTCTGCATGTCAAAGTGAAGAAATTCAACCAAGAGCAGGTAAACAACGGGAGTAACTATGACTCTCTTAAGGAAGCCATATTCCTCATCATCTTATTAGTGACATTCATGAATGGATCATTAATGAGATTCCCCACTATCCCTAGATACTATATTCTAAAGAAACCACATCCAAGGGAATGGGCTTGGTAGAATTAGTGGGGAAAGAAAACCATTTTGAGCTTGACTCTAGTCCTAACCCATTCATAGTTTGATAAAATTAGGGCATAGTTTGGGAAAATTAGACCATAACATTTGTCTTTGGGAGTCAAATTTATGATGGAAACAAGTGGGTGTGTCAGTCAAATTAGAGTCCATAAACCCTCCCATATCGTTAAGGCATGTGAATAGTGTATCTAAGATCATGATGGTATAAAAATGAATGAGCTTCTCTTGGTTTCAAGAATAATTTATCCTCTATTGAAAAAGGCCAACTACGTTAAGGTGTGTTAAGGTGGAAGCTCATATGGACCCACCCCTCCCCCTCACATCACTATCAATTCCCCAATACCCAATATTTAAAATAGAAAATAATCGAAAACAACCTAGTAAGTGTCAGTGTTTCATGGAAACCTGCACAAGAGATCTAGCTAAATCAAGTAGAAACAAAGATTATCAAGAAATAAAGAGAGATTCAATATGGAAGAATGAGAAAATGTATTCAGACTACTCCAATGAGTTGATGATTGATACGTAGATCATGATCAATATGATACAATGAATGAGTGGAATACACTCATATATAGGGAAAAACATTCCATAATTAAGAAAATCAATCAAGAAGTTAGTTTTCCTTAGGAATGCATGCATGCATAATAGTGATGGTAAAAATAGAAAGTCTAAAATAAAACTAGTCAGTTAACTCCCACTAAACTAGTGTGTCAAAAATAGAAATTTCTCCAATACCCCCCCTGAACATCACTATGGAGTAAAAAATGAGTCCTGACTACTAGGCCACTTTAGGTACTCATGTACAATGCAACTAATTAACATTGGATAAAAGTGAGGAAAGAGGGAAAACCATGTGGGAACAAACTCCCCCCTCAAAAGATAATGTATCAAAAGAAGAAAATAACAGCTGCTAGACAACTATGTTCTTCACTGGAAGATGATCCCGCAAAGTCTGAAACTTATGCTCATTGAAATTCTTCGTGAAGATGTATAAATATTTATGGATCTGATGAAGTCCTTTGGCAACCTGTCGGGCTTTGTACCTCTTGATCCTGTGGATCCATATGCACCTCAAAATATTCCTTTCTGGTGGAAGTGGAACCAAATGCCAAGTTTGGTTATGTAGGAGTGAGTCATACTCCTTCTGCATGGATGCTTTCCATAATGGATTTCCCACAACTCTACTATAGTTATGTGGATCAGTAGATTGAACCATATAACAATGCATGGGAATTGTAGGTTCTGAACATGAAAGTACATGAGAAGGCTCCTCGTGTTGAGATCGAGTCATCCTCGAATCCAATGGATTCCCTGCAAGGTTGCATGCTTCCTGAAGTGTGGTATGTGCCTTCTTGGGCATCTGTTGAAGCTTCAACATTGGGTTCTTGTCTGGATGTACTACCTACTTATTTTCATCTACAAAATTTGAGTGTATGGAATCATCTCTGATGTCTGAAACTGATGGAAGAACAAGTGTATATGCATGTTGCACTGGAGGTGCATGCAAAGTACTCTCCTTATGTGTAAGTAGAATAGATGAGTCATCATCAAAAAACTTAGTGAATTTATAAAACCTTGACTTGTGATCCACCTCATCAATTGCAATGATGGAATTATCATGCATGTCAATTACTGAAATATAATTTGATGTAAATTCAACCTTTTTACCTTTATGAGTGATCTGATAACATGAGAGAAGATTCATAGAAATATTTGGAACATGTAAAACATTCTCAAAACTTCCATTGTGGAGTTCCACTCTCCCTTCTCCTGCTACTACTACTATAATATCATCCCTCATGAGAATAGGGGGTCTTGAGCATGGACTCAAGGAAGAGAAAACTTCCTCTTTCGTTGCCATATTATGGCATGCACCAGGATCTATAATCCATGAATTAGATGAGGAATTAATTGCAACCAGAGCATGATGATTACCTTTCTTAGTCACGTGGTATTCTTCCTTCTTCTTCTTGACTCCCTTTGGAATGAAGTTTCCAAGGTTGTTCTGTTGAAGTTTTTTTTCCATAAGATCGATCTGTTTCTTCATGCATGTGGATTATTCATGATTTGGTTTATTGTCGTAAGTGCATTGATTTCCTTTCTTCTTCTTCTTGGACTCTGAAGAGTCTTTGGAACCTAAAGAATCATTAAAATGTTTGGAATATCCCTCATTCTTGTTCTATTTGTATGACCCTTTTCCATCATGCATGGTGAGTGCATGTTCTTTGGGATCTTTCATGAGGCCCATATGTATGAGTTTTGTCTACTCTTGTGTAAGAGACTCAATGAACTGAGCCAACGTAGGCATTTTCCAATTTGTTCCAAAAGGACATCTGCCAGAATGGAAATTGGAGACATATACAGTGTATTATGGTCCTAGCTTGGCCAAGATTGTTAGAATAAGTTGTTTCTCTTGTGTAGACCTATAAATACCACATTCACCCAAGCTTAATAACAAATATTTAAATTTAGTAAAAAAACTTGTATATTATCAAAACTTTTAGGGTCTAAGGTATTCAACCCTACCTCAAGCATATGACCTCGTATTTAATTCTGCTTTCCAAAGAGTCCTTCTAGGGTGGTCCAGATCTCGTTTGGAGTCTTGCATGAGGAAACATGAAACCAAAAATCAGTGGAGATTAACTCAAGAATTAGTATAGTGGACTCATCCTTATGGTTCACCCATCTCATCTTCTCAATCGCTGATGTAGGTTTTGTTTCTATTGCCATCGTCAAATTATATAGTCCTTTCCTTCTGAGTTGGAATTCTACCTTGGGCTTCCAATCAAAATAATTGTATGGTGTGAGGATTACCACCAAGTTTGATTGTATAATATTTGTCCTATCCATATCTCCCACTTTTTCTAAGAACCCCTAAAAATTTACTCTCAATCTGCAAGTGAAAAATTAAGAAATCACGACAGAAAGGGCACTTTAAGTGAAAATTCATATTAGTTTCAAGAGATGATCTTGCGGCTTACTTTCTGAGAAAACGATGAGGAATATCGCCAAATGGTTGAAAACCCACTTCCAAAATGGGCCTATTTACTTTCATCTCAAGTCGTTTCCTCCAAAACATAATATTTTGGGAGCAATGAATGTAGAAAGGTACGGCCACATATTCGTATCAATTTTAGGAGGCTATCTTGCGGCTTACTTTCGAAGAAAACAGTGAGGAATCTCACCAAACGGTTGAAATCCCACTTCCAAAATGGGTCGATTTACTTTCATCACGGTCGTTTCCTCCAAAACATAATATTTTGGGAGGAATAACTGCTGAAAGGTATGACCATGGATTTATCTCGCCGAAACCCCAATTTTCCTTATTCTTTGGCTTGTTTGGCTTGCTCCAAGCAACATAGCTCTGATACCATGTCAGTGTTTCATGGAAACCTGCACAAGATATCTAGCTAAAGAAAGTACAAACAAAGCTTATCAAGAAAGGAAGAGAGATTCAATATGGAAGAATGAGAAAATATATTCACACTACTCCAATGAGCTGATGATTGATACATAGATCATGATCAATATGATACAATAAATGAGTGTATACCCTCATATATAGGGAAAAACATTCCATAATTAAGACAAACAATCAAGTAGTTAACTTTCCTTAGGAATGCATGCATGCATAATAGTGATGGTAAAAATAGAAAGTCTAAAATAGAACTAGTCAGTTAACTCCCATTGAACTAGTGTGTCAAAAATAGAAATTTCTACAACAGTAAGATTCATGCATAGAAACTACAAAAAACAAATTATTGAAGGTAAATGAAATTATGGGTTTGTAAATGATATTGTTAGTTTACCATGTACTTTAGTATATTGGTGACTATTTTTCAAGTTTCACATAATAATTAAACAACATGTAATGTAGGATATAAAAACATTGCATAAAACTTAAAAACGTGTAATTAAACCATGACATAAGTAAATTATTTTAAGAGAATAATTCATAAAAATTAAAATATATAGTCATGTACCTGATCCAACTCAACATCTGTATAATCATCCTTATTATTTATCTTCTTATTCATCGAACTGGATATATGTATCATCATCCAATTCATAAACAATGTTTAAAGGATTGACAATATCATCATCGTCATCAATGTCATTTTCGAGCATATTTTCATCTACATCATCATCAAGAACTACATTGTCTCCTACGCCTGGATCATAATCTTCTTTATCTTCTTCATTTGTCGACCCTACATGAAATTCCAACTCTGTCTAATCTGGTGAACCATCTTCTTCTTCCTGTACAAGATTTTACTTAATTGGCCTTCCTCTTGGATCATATCTAACAAAAAATGACCAATCCCTCTCACCTGGAAAATTTGAGTAAAATACTTGTTCACATTGTCTTGGAAAAACATAGAGATAATGTCCTCTTTCAAACACCGTTGTTTTAATCATCGGAAATCTGTTGGCATGTTGAATAATAGTTATTTCCTCATTGCGGTCATGCATTTGTAACCTATACCATTTGACGTCGAACATAACTAATTTGAAGGAATTAAAGTCACACTCAAGTATATCATTCAAATACCCATAGTATCTATTTCAGATTCTCGGGGATGTTTTCCACCCCTAGAGAAAACATTAGTGACATGGAATACTGCAGTTATCCCACTATCAGAATTTTTCCTAGTTTCATCCAATAGTTTGATGCAAAATTTATGACCATTGCACCACATAGCCTTGTGGTGTTTCAACTACAATATGCCATATATGTAAAATATGCATTGTCGATTAAATAATTAACATATTTATATAAATTGGAAAGTATAAGAAAAATATATAAGTACACATGTAGTCACATTAATATAATATAAAATGGGTGAAATTGCTTGCCTGTCCATCTTTCAAACCATATGCTAAATCAATTTCCCTTTGTGTAACATTGGCATCTCTGTTACGACAAGATTCTCTAACTAATTCAGACAATCATTGTCATGATAACCTACCTCCATGATGTTGTTTACATCTTTCAATCCATGTATTCATCCAATCAATATTGTTTACAATGTATAAATTGAGTACATCCCAATCTTGAGAAACTAAATCAAAAAATCGTAATTCACCAATATTAAATATTAGTTATAACATCCATGGTAAATATTAATAATTTATGAAATAACATATCTTAATATATTAATGAGTAGGATCATATACAAAAATAAATAAAATTTATATGTATCAATATAAATCTCCACAATTATTAATATATTACCTCTCATTTTTTTCATTCTACCTTTCCCCAACA
>JZKD02S2106217.1:373584-384693 GCA_000966675.3 Picea glauca
TACATGAAATATTTAATTCCTTAACTCAATAAACCACAAAATACATGAATTAACCATACTTTACCTTATGACCTTATTACTGGCAATTGGTAGCATTTTTGTCATTCACTCAAGCTTTAGGTAGGTCCAAAAAGGTATAGGTGAAGCATAAAATAGGGTAATGAGAATGTCAATTTCAGGTCTCAACAGAAGATATGGGTGGGGGCCTAACTTGAATATGCCCAAATTGTAATAAAACCTAGATTTTTGAGGATTTTATCTAAAAATGTAAATTTGAAATCTAAGCATTGGGATTCGGTCCCATCCACTCATCAATGATTTTTCATGTATAAATAAGCCTCATAGGGCTATGAGAAATCCAATTATCATTATGGGACATTCATTGATAGTTAAGGTCAGAATGTTATTGTGAGAGTGATCTTCCCTTTTGTAATTTCTGATTTTGATGAAATGAAAGAGTTATTTCTCCTGTGCATGGTTCCAAGAATTCGAGTGATCTGGTTTATTTCAAGCAACACTCACCACCTGGGAAGGGCCCCTCTGAGTGAGTAAGTGTTTCCATGTTTCATTTATTTAATAGTTAGATTTTATTTCATTTACATTTTTTAATTTTTGTTCATGTGTAATTTGATTTTTTATAGATCATGATTGAATGTAATTTCAATTTCATTTTATGAATTCATGTTTAACAAACACTCAGATTTCAGTGTGTGTGTTATTGTTTCATATATAACCATTGAGAAGTGTTTCCATGAAACAGAGTATGAGATTTTTATAGTTAATTAATGCAAAGATAAACCATAAGTTGCTCACATGATGATTTGATTATTCTCATTACACTTCAGCACATTGATATCACAGGTTTGATTTCATTACTTTGACGATTTTAAGTAAGCTGCTAGAACTTTGATTTCATAAAAAAAACATAGAGCTCTCAATGAATTTCTGTCTCAAGCATTCTGAAATGAAAAATCAATAAACAACCTTGATAAATATGAATCGAATGGGAATGATTATAGATCAGCCTACAACACAAATTCCAGAACCAAAACTAATTTTTAATTTGCAAATTGGTTGTGCATTAAATAAGAGGAAAAATAAATGGGTTTGAGCAAAGAGAAACATTCCAGCATACTTATAAATAGAGAAGTATTTATTGCCAATAAATGAATTGATCATCATTTATATACACTGGAACAAATCAAAATTCTGAGAAGGAAACTTGATGGAGAGTTGACAGTTAGTTTGACTGAGTTTTTAGAGTGATTGGGTATCATGATAAGTCATTATTTCAAGGGTGTGGTTGAAGATTTAGTACTTTGTTTTATATATTATTTGATGGAGTACTCAGTTTGTATGAGTGGTTTGTCTTACGAATTTAATTACTAGCCTTCATATTTCAAGTCGAGATGATAAATCTTAGTAGTCTATTTTGGTTTGGTTTGAAAATCAAGTTGAGGGTTCTCTATTTACAACATATTTTGTTTCATTATAGATTTTGGGTACCAGTTTGCATTATAATTTATTTTATAAATTTCATAAATTTAGTTGATTAAGTGAATCTTAGGTGTTGATTGAGTTTGATGATTTTGAGTTTCCTGAACTTAATTTTATTTCCTGTACCTTTGGATTCCTTGTTGTTATAACCCTAAATTGCACTATCCATGCTTACCTGGCATCAGGCCAACTCATTGCCCTTCATTGCCAAAGCCATGTTGAACAGACTCTTTAAAAACCTCTCAAATCAAGTAACACACGCCCTAACCCACTGTTGGGCGCGTTGGAACACTGGTAGGCCTTATACTGCATGCGTTGGAACACAGGCTAGCCCACTACAGCCAGCGTTTACCTAACAAAGCAAAAAATCAGGAAAGTTTCCACCGGGATGAAAAGCTTTGGCTCAGTTAACTGGAACTCCCAGCCATGCATGGCCAAGGGTTCATCTAAAACCCTAGCTCCTTCTAGCCTATAAAATAAGGGGTAGGGGTACTATTCAAAGGAGGAAAATCATAGCAAAGAAACTCTGCCCAATTGCCGAATCTATTTTGTCCCAACCCTTTAGCCTTTCCTCAAGCTTTAGGAGAATTCAAGAAAAGAAGTTGGAGGAAAAAGAAGAGGAGGAGCCCAGGATCAAGATCAAGGAGCGGTGGCCGGTCTCTATAATCATTGTAAGTTGATTCATGTTAAGATTAATAAAAAGATACTTTTCTCATCCCGAATACATGAGTCTTGTATGTTTTATTTGATTTGTGTTTAATCTCTAATCCTCTAGTAGAACAATAGCATGCATGTGTAGTTTTGTCTTGATTGCAGGATCACTTTTTGGAAGGAGCAGCAGAAGCACGGAGATAAAGCTCAATGGAGGATCTACACAAACCGTCGATAAAAAGGTTAGTTGATTCTTCCCATGTGTGCATGTGAAAAAGGGTTTTAGATTCAGGGTAGAAGGTTAAAAGTAGCTTATGAAGGGTCATGATCTGCATACAAGTTTAAGCCCTAGCTTGTTAGTCCATAGGGTAGAATACCCCACAACAGAATTGGCGACTCCGCTGGGGAGATTTTACTCTTAGGGTTTCTGAATTTGGTTAAACGGTCTTTTGGGTAGTTCAAAGAAGTTCAGTCTTTGTTTCTTTGTTTATTTTTGTTGTCTGTTAGGTCAAAGCTAGCAGGGAACCTGGTTATCAATACCAGTTCTTCCTTGACTGTTGCTTGACATTTATTCTCGGGACACACAGAGGTACACGCGGCCTGAAGAAGGCCTGCACGCGTGTGATCCACACCCTAACCTTCTACAACCCGCGTTTGAACGCCTGTTGTAGTGGTTTCAGTAGCGTGTAGAGCTCAAGAAGCTTAAGAGGAAGTCTCCTCTTCCCTGTCAGAAGTTTACCTTCTCAGGGGGCTTTTTGGATCCTGTCTGGGTCCTGTTGGTTTACTGTCTTGTTTTCAGTCTGCCTTAGTGTGTTAGTCATTCTTTGCATTTGTTTTCTTTTTGCAAATTTTCCTTTTCTGTTGAAGTTATAGCATCCAAGCCTCTTAAAGACCCTGGTTTTCAATACCAGAGGCCTTTTTCAGGTCTGGACTGCCTGTGTATTGTTTGATCTTGGATTTTATACAGACCCGCGGCCTGTTTAAGTCTTGCCCGCGGGTACCCGCGTGTTGTTGTAGCTCAGCACGCGTTTTCACGCGTGCTATCTTGGTGACAGTCGCGGGCTTGCTTGGAAGCTTTTCAGCTTGGGTGGGGCAGTCATCCCTTCCTGTAGTGAGAAGAGCTCCTCTCAGGGGTATAGAGTCTGGAGCTGCATAGTCAATAGGTTAGGGCATCTCATCCTTAGCCTATGTTTATTAGTTGATGTTTTGATAGAAAAGACAAAAGAGAAAAAATATTTGTTTTATGGTTTTTAGGCAAGTGTTAGAATCGGTGTTGTCTTGATTTCTTTCGAATTTTGTGCTCTGATTCTGTTGCGATCTACGCTTTAAGCCAGAGTTTTCTTTTCATTCTCTTGGTTTTGTTCTTGTCAACATTTTTCCTTGTTGCGTTATTTTGCAATAAAATAAAATAAAATAAAATCCCTCTTTTTCATTTTCTTCTTGGTTTGAAGATTGTGTTGTTGCATCAGTAGCTAGGAAAGAAGCCTTTTTGCATAAGTTTTTGCAGTGCATTTCAGTATAAGTGGCTCGCAAATTTGAGCAAAAGTACTTCATATTTACTGCATGAAATCTTAGTAAATTTTAAAAAGAAAAGAAGTCTTTTTGTTGAAAAGTTGTTGGTTTTGCATTTTAAGTAAAAGTTTTGTTTCCACGCATTTCTCGTGCATTTTTCTTTGAGTCTTTTTACACACCATTAGTTTCACTTTCATACCCTGTGACTTAAGAATCCCATTAAAAGCAACGCTAATTAAAATCAATTAGACCTTTTTGTTTGTAGGGTGCATACACTAACTTAAGAATAGGGCCTTGGAACAGGTTGGAGAGTAAATTCTCCAAGGCTACCCAAACCAAACATTGGAGTCTGACAATAGGGAGTGTAGAAGTCTAGTTACGGAAATTTATTTAGGACCCCCCTCTAACACAGGGGCTAAACACGAGGTCGCGTAAGGAAAGGTAGCGGAGATAACCCCTCCAAATCTGGACCGAGCGTTGTGGAGAACACATATCGAGGATTTGTTAAGGGATTTCATCATTTGCATTTTCCACGGAGCTTCGTGGGTCTCGAATCCGTTTGAGATCCTCAGTTGTCTTCTGGACCATTTTCTCTCGATACCCTTGACAGGTTTCGGGCTTGATACCCTGCTCATTGTGGTCTACCCAACTATCGACTGTACTCGCCTGATAGTTGTTCACGTGCTGGCAAACTAGTTGCCAATCTTTTCTAGGGACATACACAGGTGAATGTGGGGGTATACCACGGTACCTAGGACGGACATTGGACCAATTATTTGTAGAGTATACCTGGAGGGTGCTTCCGTATTCGAGTTGCACTTGCACTAGTAAGTTGCTCTAGTGTTGGTTGTTGTAACTGTCCTTCCAACTAGTTTAGTGCTTGCTTGATTTATCTATTAGGGACTTTCTTTTAGTGAGTGTTACTATTTGTTCGTGTAGAATACCTTAACGTGTCGTGAATCTTCTCACACAGTGGAGGATTTAGAGATCCGTTGGTCATGAAGGCTTCTGGGCCTGCCGCCGGTTATACTGGAGCCACCCCCGCCACCATTGAGGCAGAAGCTAGACCATCAAGGGTCTTTCGAAGCAACCGGGGCTTTTGAGCCCGAACAACCCCTGGAGGAATCAACCGCTAATATTGGCATGATTGAAACCCCAAACACTAATACTTGTCCAGACATTATTATGCCAATTCAATTTTACGAAAGCCTGTCAGTGCCTAACCCAGTTATGGAACAAATCACTTCCTCTGGGAATTCTGCCATTCCTATCACTGTTACTACCACAAAAGAAGCTTCTCCTAACTTTCCTTTGTCGGTGGTCCGGGCCACCATGGTCTCGACTGCAACTACGTCGCACAGTGCACCGACCCCATCTATCACGGCGGCCACACCTCCTTACACACCTAGTGCAACAGGCCCTCCGTTTTCATACGGTATGCCTAGTTCAGGTACAAGTCCTGCACTCACTTCCTCCACTTCACAGACTTTGGGTCTGGGGGCAGGGAGCTCTAACGCTCCTCTGCAAGGTCAACTTGGGGGAATTCCTGTCCCTTTCAATGCTTTTCCTTATGCTGGAGGTCATATTCCTCCTTCGTCCCCTTCGCTTAGTGGATTGCATCAGCAGTCCGTCGGGAAGCCTGCACACACGAGTCCTTTTGGAGCCAGGAGTCAAGGAACACCTGCGCAAACTCTACCGGTAGGTTTATCACCGTTTGTTTGGAATGGGACGTTTGGTAATAACACTTTCGCATCCACTGCTTTCCCACCTGGAGGCACACCCATTTTTGGACAAACCACACCGGCACAGGGTACTATTCCTGTGCTGGGGGCACATATACCAGGACCTTGGAACCCAGGTCAAGGATCCATTCCTTCCTCTAGAATGTCGTTCTGGGGTAATTCTTTCCACAGTCAATGGAACCCCGGACAGACTTCTATGCCTCTCCCCTCGGGACCGGCATGGGGTAATCCTTCCCAAAGTCCGTCAAACACGATGAACGCCCAACATCCTATGTCCTTCATGGGGAATCAACAAATGATGTCTCCTCAAATGCAAAACCCTTATGCTGGTCAGGGCCACGGTTTCTATCAAAACCCTCGCCAGCAGCCAAAATTTTCCTGGCAACCTGGTGCCAATCAAACTCCAAGACCCTTTTATTCTAGCTATCAGTAGCAACCTAAACTACCTTTCTTGGCAACATTACACTTGCCAGATTTAACACGGTTGTTGAATGATCCTATCTGTCACGATCCGCGTTGGCCTCCTATGCTGACAAGGTTGCCTTCGGACATCCCAAAGTTCGAGGCCAAGCCTAATGAAGATCCAGGTGATCACATGACTACTTTCCACTTATGGTGTTCATATAACTCACTGAAAGATGACTCCGTCCAGTTGCGATTGTTTCAACGCACTCTTATTGGGAGTGCCACGAAATGGTACATAGAGCTTGATCGTTCACGATATTCTTCTTTTGGTGAACTGGCGATGGCCTTCCTTAACCATTTCCAGTTACCTGTGAGATATGACGTCGGCACAGAGTTGCTAGCTAATTTTGAGCAGACGACAGCGGACCATATCTCGGATCATATTCGAGAGTGGCGACGTCGAAAGATTCTTATCAAGGTACCCGTCCCACCAGCATTCCTTCTTGAGTGGTTCCTTAAGTATTTAGTTCTGTAGTTATCCAAAGATGTCGCGACTTCGGGGGTTTTCTCCGAGGAAGATGCCATCATGAGGATTCAACAGTTTGAGCTTATCTACTCTCAGTCTGGTCTCTTGTACACCATCCTGCCGGATGCACCACGATCGATCCTGGACAAAACCAGACAAAGAGCCAGACCACATGCCGATGGTATAGTTGGTTCGGCACAAACCAAGCCCACTAAGCAATTGACAAAACAATTGCAGCAATTATCTATACAACACTCAGCGGCCAGCCAAACTACTGCTTTGGCTGCTCCTCCTACTCAAATGTCGGAAGTACACTCCGTACAGACGACTAACCCAAAGGCCAACCAGCAGCCCGAGGGGAAGAAAAAACAATGCAAGAAGAGTAAGGGGGATAAAAAACCAAATGATAATGCTGGCGAGGGCACCACAGAGAAGAGGAAGGCAAGGTATCCGTGCAACCTATGTGCAGAAGACCACCCAACTCACCTATGCCCTCGACTTGTAGAGGCCCAGAAGTTTGTCAGGTAGCAACAACAAGCCGTGTTGACTAATCCTTTTCAGCATGGGCAAAATTTAACTCAAGCCTCTACAAGTGCCGAGGTGGGCAGCCAAGAAAACTGCCCTCCCCCAAACAATTCATCTTCCGCGAACGTATACATGGTGAAAAGTGATGCTTTCATAACAACTAGAGCTCACGATTATAGAAAACCAAGCGCCCCTGAGAAAGGCAAAGAAGCCGAGATCCCATCTCTTCCGCTACAGATCGAGAAGACGTTGGGTGAAACAATGACACGCATTCCAAAAGGTGCGTTTAAGAGGGCTTCTCACAATCCAAACGCAAGGGTCTCCTAGAACTACTCTGTGGTGGAAGATTTATCCCAAACCCCTTGTGCTATGTCTGCTTTGGATGTCCTCCAAAGTTTCCCTGTTTAGAGGAAAGCCTTGTTGTCTGCTTTAGGCTCTACTGATACTTGTAACCCGGGTACCATCATGTTAGATATGACTGACTTGAAACCTCGTCTGCCTTACCACGTCGCGTTTCAGATAGTAGTGGCTTATCCCACGAAAACTTTTACATGAAATATCTTCCGCATGGTGGTAGACGAGGGCGCTTCGACTTGCGTTATGTCATTAGCATGCTGGAAAGCCATAGGTCAACCTGAGTTGTCTCCGTCACCTACTCTCCTTACTGCGTTCAATGGTTGTTCTTTCCGACCACATGGCATCATTCCTTCTTTCCCTTTGCAGTTAGGGGGGAAGACCGTGTGCGTCGAAGTAGAGGTAGTCAACGCCCCCATCGAATACAATCTATTGTTAGGTCGTAGTTGGACTTATGAAATGCAAGCGGTGGTCGCTACAGTTTTCTGAGTCTTACTATTTCCACATGAAGGCCGGATAGTGACTATTGATCAGTTGTCCTTCTCTCGACCTGACCTAGCCTTGGGGGCATCCACGGTTCCCATGGTAGATAATCCTCAAGCTGGTGTCGTCAATGTAGGAGTTGGTTTGTGCCCATCTTTGATGGGTACCTTCGATTACCCACCTCCTCAAGGCGATGTCAAGTTTATATCGACTCACCACAAGGCTGAGACTTTCCATGTTTCATCGTTCCGCACGACTTACTTTCGGTACCCGTGGACTCTTCCTTCCCCATCAGACATGATGGATGCGACAGGGTATGCGGGCATGTCTGCACCCTTGTCGGCCACTGAAGTAGCGTACTCTTTGGTTCAACAAACTTCAGCTACTCCTGATTCGATTCCCGCACCAGAGTTGGATCCACTCCTTGAGCCTATCTGGGCTCAGGATTCTCTTGTCAACACAGATTCATTAGATTTAGTATTGCCTTCGGATGAAGCCATAATCGAAGAAATGACTGGTCCGGAAAAACCCTGGGAAGATCTTCATCACAGATCATATTTCCTCCCGGAGTTACACCGAATCGACATAGGAGAATTCACTATCACCATGACGGGAGATCAACCTTGTCCCATTAACCTCTTAGCTACACAGGATATTTATGCTGAGAGAAATATGGGGACTATCGCTGCCACAATACCTATCAATATCTCCCAAAACCCCGACGTCGTGGAGAATGTTTTCATCGGAGCAGATTGTTCCCCCGAAGATATTCATTTTTACATTGATCTTTTTAAAGAATTCTGCGACATTTTTTCCTGGTCTTACGAAGCGATACATGACATAGACCCACAAAGTGTTGATCATGGGCTACCTTTGTTGTTTTTCAAGCTCGCTTTGAGACCCAAAAGAAACATCCGGTGAGACTGAATTTATGCTTTTCGATCTCGTCTGGATTAACTGAGAAAAGTAACCATTATGGAGTCTTCTTTAAGCCCTTTTCAGACTCCTTAAAGATGAAAACATTGTCAAGTGACCTTGTTTCTTCACACTCGTTAAACTGGTCCAGAAGAATGTTCCTTAAATGGGTCTCCTTTTAAGCCCTTTTCAGACCCTCTAAACATGAAAATATTGTTAAGCGATCTTGTGACACTTCACGCTCGTTAAACTGAAATGTGAAGTCACATCTGTCCGGCGGTAGTTTACCCCTTTTTCGGTCCGGACGGTCAACTGTACGAACAAAGGAATACTCTATCGAATTCTGATTCTTTAGAAGAGTATCCTCAGGTATAATTTTATTCCTTTTTTGGGCTTGAGGGACTAAATTTACGAAAAAGAAACCCCCCCGGAGTCCATAGTTAAGCTTTTTTCAGACTCCCTAAAATTGAAAATATTGTCGAGTGACCTTATTCTTTCATACTCGTTAAAACGGTCCAGAAGAATATTCCTGACGGAGTCCATAGTTAAGCTTTTTTCAGACTCCTTAAAATTGAAAAAATGGCTGAGTGATCTTGTCCTTGTCACACTCGTTAAAATAGTTTTCAATTGACGTCTAGTCGGTGCTAGTTTACCCATTTTTTGAACCGACTAGACTATTGATGAAAAAGGTACCTCAATGGAGTTTCCTTTTATGCTTTTCAGACTCTCTAAACATGAAAAATCACCGAGCTTCCCTTCTTTGGGCTTGTTAAACTTACATCAAAGAACGTTGCCACTATGTGTTCTATCAACCGCACCTGCATCCTTTACCCATCAGCCTAGTAACAGTTTGCTTTTGCGTCTTAACACCTTTGGCCACTGGAGGATTTTTCCCAAGTATTATTTCCTAGAACATCAGTCTTGTCATTGTGCCTTGAACTTGTATGTTTTCTATTCTCTTTCCTCCACTGTAACGTAATATTCCTTTATTCTTTTCAAAATATTCAAAAAGAACAAAAAAATCAAATATACCCCAAAAAGAGGATGGGAAAAGTATTTTCTTTATTGGCGGCATTATGAGTCACCCTTGGATAAAGCACATCTGTCTATTTGATTCATCAGACTTTGGGATATAGTACGACCTTAGGAAGCTTTGCTCGCTATTTTGAGTTGTGTCCTCCACCGTTTGGTTACTCTTCCAAACATCTGGAGAGTTTGCGTTGCCTCCTGCTTCGTAGACTTATGATTAACAGATATGTTGCCTGAGTCTTATCACTTGTCGTGTTATTGTCCAAGGTAAGTTGGTTACTTATCCTGAGTCAGCCACTCTGCAATATGTCTCTTGTCCGCATACCCAGCCATCCTAAACGTCCAATCAAGTCTTTGTTCGAAATCACTGAAGCCTTCAGTCCGATCATCAAGATTATCAAGTCCACAACCGATGAGATGTCGAAGACCTCTGGGTAGTGCATTCGTATACTCATATCACACTCCTACCCGAGTGTTGAATATTTTGAAGTTGTTTCTCGAGCTCTGTAGTACATCCATCAAGCCAAATCAGCTTCTGAGAGATGGATACTTTCTATGTATATATTTCTGATTTCGAGATGTAGCTCCGCTGTGTATTGTTCGCAGCTACTCTTTATAGTTATTTGACATGGATCTACAGTGTATTTGATTGGTAGCCATGGTTCTGATTTATCCCGAGCATGGGTATGCCCGCCTCGGTGAGACATTTAATATTTTTTGCAGACGGCACTTCCTGATTCCTGATTCCTGGGCTCACTCATTCAGCATATCAGTACAAGATTGGTAAAGAATTGGTAATGTATTTCGTCCATCAGATGCTCTTCTGACCTCACACATTAGGGGGCATCTATTATAACCCTATATTTCACTATCCATGCTTACCTGGCGTCAGGCCAACTCATTTCCCTTCATTGCCAAAGCCATGCTGAACAGACTCTTTAAAAACCTCTCAAATCAAGTAACCCATGCCCTAAGCCACTGCTGGGCACGTTGGAATGCTGGTAGGCCTTATACTACATGCGTTGGAACGCGGGTTGGCCCTCTACAGCCAGCGTTTACCTAACAAAGAAAAAAATCAGGAAAGTTTTCGTCGGGACGAAAAGCTTTGGGTCAGTTAACTGGAACTCCCAGCCATGCATGGTCGAGGGTTCATCTAAAACCCTATCTCCTTCTAGCCTATAAAAGAAGGGGTAGGGGTACTATTCAAAGGAGGAAAATCATAGCAAAGAAACTCTGTCCAATTGCTGAATCCGTTTTGTCCCAACCCTTTAGCCTTTCCTCAAGCTTTAGGAGAATTCAAGCAAAGCAGTTGGAGGACAAAGAAGAGGAGGAGCCCAGGATCAAGATCAAGGAGTGGTGGTCGGTCTCTATAATCATTGTAAGTTGATTCATGTTGAGATTAATAAAAAGATACTTTTCCCATCCCGAATACATGAGTCTTGTATGTTTTATTTGATTTGTGTTTAATCT
>JZKD02S2106217.1:385950-407451 GCA_000966675.3 Picea glauca
CCGTAGGGTAGAATACCCCACAACACTTGCAATTTACTTTCATATAGTTTTAATCACCAATAGATAGATTAAAGGTCTAACTCATGAGATATGGCCTTCCCGTGTTGGAATTCTTCCTAAGGTCTTAGTTTCTATTGTGAATTTCATTTATGTTGGCTTGTTTCTTTTATTTCATTTAAGTGTGGATCCACTATAGGAAATAATCAATGAAAGACATAAAAATTGAGTAAGCTACTCACGATTAATCACACAAACATCACCCTGAGTGCATGAAAGACTGTGATCTAATCCCTTATAGCACTAAGTTATTCCTGTGTCCCAGTGATGATCCTTAGTGTTAATTTCCTATGGTGTGGGTTTGAAGATTGTTTTGCCAGCTTTAGGTTAGGATAGACTAGGCTTTGATCCTGTGTTTCCTATGCCTGCACCTTGAAGCTCACAAGCCCCGGTTGATAATTAAATGTGGGAATTAATAGTGCATATATTTATCCCCAACACCGTATTTGATAATTATTTTTTTCATTTCTTTTATGCTTCATGAAGGTATTAATAATGGGCTTCCACGAGGAATGAAATACTATCCAACTCAATTCTTGACATTTCCCTATTGTGAGGAGCTACAAATAGCTCATTTGTTTGATACAATGCATATCAGGAAGAATGTGACATAAATGTTATGGTGATCATAGATGGTAGGAGGGATAAAGAAAAATTTGTCAAAATTTGTATTGACATTCAAGAAGCCAATCATGCAATGCGAAGTGTGATCCGATCAAATAGATATGGACTAGATAGAAATAACCTTCCATGGTTATTAATGGACGAACAAAGAAATGATGTAAATAGGTTATTCAAATAATTAAATTTCCCATGGGTTTTTCTTCAAACGTAAATATTATATTAACGAAGAAAGGTGAATTTGGTGGGTAAAAACACATGATTGGCATAACTTCAATAAGGTAATAATTGTGGTATACATATTTATATATATTGGCCTTATACAACTTTTAAGTTTTTTTTTTCTACTTTGGTCGAAACAAATAACGATTCATTTTTTTTGTTATAGTATGTTCTATTGCTATCTCTCCCAAATGACTTTAACAACAACGTCAAACAAGTTATATATGATCTTGGCAAATACATGAGGTAAGTAGTTGTGATTTATATGCAAAATTTTCTTTCAATTTGTTGTTTTGATTAATGACATGTGTTTTACTTGTAATGTTATATATTATATTATGTTATGTTGAAACATATTATTTTCTTGTGTCATGATCTCATGTAGATGATTGTCACTGAATGAAATCCATGAAGATGATATAAATTATTGGAAGAGAGAAATTCCTCGGCTAATGTGTGAAATGCAAAAGTATATACCTCCAACATTGTTCAATGCAAAAGAACACTACCTCATACACCAAGTTGAGGAGATTGGAATTTTTGGAAATGTACACATAAGGTCAATGTGGATTGTGGAGAGGCACTTGAAATCATTGAAGGCTAGGGTTAGATAAAGAGAATGTCCTGAGGGTTCTATGGTTGAGGGATATATGGTGTATCAATCCATGGTGTATATTAGTCAGTATCTTCCTAAATTAGCAGTGCCAACTATGCATGTAGTGGATCACATTTGGGATGTGAACTCCATGAAAAAATTTGAAGATCAGGAGCACTTGTTGGGGAAAGGTAGAATGAAAAAAATGAGAGGTAATATTTTAATAATTGTGGAGATTTATATTAACACACACACACACACACACATATATATATATGTATATGTATATGATCATACTCATTAATATATTAAAATCTGTTATTTCATAAATTATTAATATTTACCATGGACGTTATAACTAATATTTAATATTGGTGAATTATGATTTTTTGATTCAGTTGCTCAACATTGGGATGCACTGCATTTATACATTGCAAACAATCTTGATTGGATGAATCTATGGATTAAAATATGTAAACAACATCATGGTGATAGGTTATCATGGAAACGACTGTCTGAATTAGTTAGAGAAGCTCGATGTAATGGAGATGCCAATGTTACACAAAGGGAAATTGATTTAGCATATGGTTTGAAAGATGGTCAGGCAAGCAAATTCACCCATTTTATTTAGTTATTTTATATTATATTAATGTGACTACATGTGTACTTATATATTTTTCATATACTTTCCAAGTTATATCAATATGTTAATTTATTAATTTATTAATTGACAATGCATCTTTTACATATATGGCATATTGCAGTTGAAACACCACAAGGCTATGTGGTGCAATGGTCATAATGTTCGCATGAAATTGTTGGATGAAACCAAGAAAACTTCTGATAGTGGTATAACTGTAGTATTCTATGTCACAAATGTTTCCTCTAGGGGTGACAAACATCCCCGAGAATCTGAAAATAGACACTATGGGTATTTGAATGATATACTTGAGTGTGACTTTAATTCCTTCAAATTAGTTATGTTCGACGTCAAATGGTATAGGTTACAAATTCATGAACGCGATGAGGAAATAACTTTTATTCAACATGCCAATTAATTTTCGATGATTAAAATAATGGTGAATGAAAGAGGATTTGATCGCTATGTTTTTTCAAGAAAATGTGAACAAGTATTTTACTCAAATGTTCCAGTCGAGAGGGATTGGTCATTTTTTGTTAGATATGATCCAAGATGAAGGCCAGTTAAGTATACCCATGTACATGAAGAAGATGATATTGAATAAGAAGATGGTTCGCTAGATCAAATAGAGTTGGAAGTTCATGCAGGGTCGGAAGATGAAGAAGATGAATAAGATCATGATTCAGGTGTAGGAGACAATGCATTTCTTGATGATGATGTAGATGGAAATATGCTCCAAAATGACATTGATGACGATGATGATATCGTCAATTATTTCAACATCGTTTATGAACTGGATGATGATACATATGTCGAGTTCGATGAATAAGAAGATAAATAATAAGGATGATTATACGGATGTTGAGTTGGATCAGGTACATGGATATATATTTTAATTTGTATGAATTATTCTCTTAAAATAATTTACTTATGTCATGGTTTAATTACATGTTTTTAAGTTTTATGCGATTTTTTTATATCCTACGTTACACGTTGTTTAATTATTATGTGAAACCTGAAAAATAGTCACCAATATACTAAAGTACGTGGTAAACTAACAATATCATTCAAACACATAATTTCATTTACCTTCAGTAATTTTTGTTTTTGTAGTTTCTATGCATGAATCTATTAGGTTGATTTTGATTATTTTCTATTTTAATGATTGGGTATTGGGGAATTGATAGTGATTTGAGGGGGAGGGGAGGGACCATATGAGCTTCCATCTTCACATGGTTGGCCTTGTTCAATAGAGGATAAATTATTCTTGAATCCAAGAGAATCTCATTCATTTTTATACCATCATGATCTTAGATAGACTATTCACTTTCCTTAACGATATGGGAGGGTTTATGGACTCAAATTTGACTCACACACCCACTTGTTTCCATCATCAATTTTACAACCAAAGACAAATGTTATGGTATAATTTTCCCAAACTATGCCCTAATTTTCTCAAACTATGAATGCTTAGGACTAGAGTCAAGCTCAAAATGGTCTTCTTTCCCCCCTAATTCTGCCAAGCCCATTCTCTTGGATGTAGCTTCTCAAGAATGTAGTAGCTAGAGACAATGGGGAATCTCATTAATGATCCATTCAGGAATGTCACTAATTATATGACGAGGCATCTAGCTACCTTAAGAGAGTCATAGTTACTCTTGTCATTTACCTGCTCTTGGTTGAATTTCTTCACTTTAACATGCAAAGCAATGAGAATAAATCACATTGTGTCTTTAGAAGGGTTATGGGTTATGGGTCGATGATTTAGAAGGTTAGGGGGTGTATATTCAAGGTCTAGTTTAGGTGATTATTAACACATTAACCACTATATAATATATTAATTATTATAATATACATCAATTATATAATATATAAATTATATATAGTTATAATATATATTAATTATATATAATAATCCAAACCAAAATAAAAAAATTACATTTCAAACCTATGCGCGCAAGGAGAGAAACCCGCGAGGAGATCAGATGAGGAGAGCCAAGAAGAGTAGAAGAGGAGAGACAAGGAGAGCTGAGAAGAGAACACCACAAGGAGATCCAAGGAGAGCACACTGCGAGTAGCTTCCCAAACCCTGATATCTTCACGAGGGAATGCTAGAGAAGGAGATCTAGGGCACGACTTTGGAGGAGATAGAAGTCACAGAGGTCGAAGGAGATAGAGCTAGAGGGAACATTGTGAGCACGCTTGATAAAGGTGAGTGGTTGTTACCATCATTCACTTTTCATTATTGTCCAAATTGATTTGGAAAACCTTCACATTGTAAATAAATCCAATGAATTGAGTTGATGATGTTTTCTCACCTACGTTTGGGAGGGTGGTTGTTACCATGAATAATGGTCAGGAAAAATAAGAATTATTCCATCATGTTATTGCATTTAGGAAGGATCTACTTCACCAAGAATCTCAACCCCCTTAAGCATTCCATTTTGATCAATTTGAAGAAGATCGTCATGCCTTCCTTCCCAACATGATTTTTTTGCATTGAGATCCAACTTTTAAAAATATGGATCAGACCAACCTAATTTTCTTATGGGAGAAAGAATACAATAGTGGTAGAGAGAAATCATATTAGTGGGAAGGCGAAGGAAATGTAGGGATGAGGAGGTCATATAAGTTTCTTTGGATTCAATATCCTTTGTGCATATCAAGTGTGTTGATGGGGATTACTCTTAGATATTTAACATAGTCAGTCCCTCGATGTTTATTTAGATAAACATAGACTTTCACCTTTCTTAATTTCACAATTGTGAGGCTATTGAAGCCTACAAGGGAGTCAAATGATTCAAGAGGAGATGGGTTGTCTCAAATGAAGAGGAACATTCCTATTTCCCCCTTTTGGGATCATGATCACATAATAATAAGGAATAATATCTTCAAGGATGTCCCTTAACTATGGATTAAGACAAATACCAAGGAAACTTGCCTATTCATACATATTTCATTTATGTAAACGGATTAAGGTCTGTAGAATAATTTGACAAAGAATTAACACCGGGACAATACAAAGAATCAGTAAAAGATTGAATATGATCTGTTGGTGAACTGATAATGCAGCAAAAGCTTGAAAATGATATAATGAGTCGATCCATGTATGTTATCAACTCATAAGAACAAAGCTTGAAATCAATATTAGTTATTTAAATGAAGAGGTGTGATGGTTCAAACAAAGGGACACAATGCTTCATATATCACACCAGTTGGGAGACTATATAAACAAAGAAGTATGGTGAACAAAAGAGGTAGTTGAATTTTTTGAAGTATATATATTTAAGTATAATGGACTGAATGAAGGTTCATTCTATCAGGTTGGTTCCTATTTACAAGTTGGGTATTGTATGAGGATTGAATTCCTCACATCTCAGTTGGATATGAGATCAACAAGATGGGACTTGTTATGGGGGTTGGATTCCTCATTTCTCAGTTGGATATGATAACTACATGTTGGGTCTTGTAACAGAGAGTTGGGTCTCTCATAGTTGTTTGAAGTTGAATATATTCAAATATTGATCTTATGTATTCATTCAATTTAAATAAATAAATAAAATATTTATTATTTTATGTATTGGTTGAGAAATTGAAATAATTATATGTTGTTCAATTAATTTATGAAAAGTGGAAAATTGTCCAAAGTTTTGTGACACTAATTCACCCCGCCCCTCTTAGTGTCAAGTGTACATTTCAACATGAAGGTAATGAGTAAATTACACAAATTGTTATCATTTTTAAGAATTGATACACAAATTATCGACTTGAAGAATCATGTGTGCTAATGATTGATTATGGGCCTGAAGAAAAGAGAATCCAATTGAAGGTTAGGTATGTAGAGAGATGTAGTGTAAGTGGCCAAACCATGAAAATTTTGAATGGTGGGTCATGATAATCCTTGTTCCCATGTTTGGAGAATGACTTCAATATGTTGTAGGACCCACTCAGACATATTAAAAGAGATAATAATGAGAAAGGTGAAAAGTTGAAATTTTATCAGAAAATCAAAAGGGAGTTAGCTTAATATCCAGGTGCAACAAATCATTTACAGAAATTAAAAAATCATGGTATTCATCCATAGTAAGCATGTAAAGGACACTACATTCCCCATTCATGGTTTGATAAAGTATATTTTAAAAAAAAATTGGGAAAGGAAGTTCAGTTTATAAAGGGGACATGTACATAACTCCTCTCATGATATGGACACTTGCTAGTAGTGGAGAAATGTTTATAACATTGTGGTGATTCCAAAAAGGCTATGGATTCTGATGGGTAGTGTAGAAACACCTAAGGGATAACATATTGGAACCTTGTGAAAATTATTTTAATCTCAAATCTATCATTCCCTAGGACTGAGACTTCAGACTAGATTAGTGATTCATGCTCTATGGAAATGAACCTCATTATATGTTTCTCCTTCAATACAACAGATAAAGTTTTGAAGCATATTGTTCAAGTATGATCATTGATTCCATCATAAGGAAAGGTTCATAGGGGGCTCGATACACATACAATTCTAAAAAAACTTGATTAGACATGAAAATATTCTTTACACTTAGGCTCATAACACAATGGAAGGAAATGTAAATTTTGGCCTTAGTATCCCCCCAATTTTTAAGAAACAATTACCACCCCTCCTTCATTTTCTCCTTTTTTGGATTTATATTGATATTATCCCCTCATTGCCTTGCAACTCATTTTTTGTCAATCCTTATTGAAATGTTTTACTTCTCCAATTTTGATATGATCTATCCCTTTTCATCCTCTTTTTCTTTTTCATTTAGTTCGATCTCCTTTTCTTTGATTCAAATTTATTTTGTTTGAACTCTTTCAATTATATTTTCCTTATTTTATTTTTCTAACTTTACCCATATGATTCCCAAGACAGGCCTGATTTTCTAATTGGGCACCCCTTTCATTTTATTTTCATTCTCTTTGCCCAATTTTAAAAGTCATTTCCAATTCTCAAATAAGATCCCTTCTATTCTTTCTTCAAATGATCATTTATTTTTAAATTTTAAATCATTTTATTCTTGAGTTTACCCCCCGGATTCATTTCCAGTTCGAGACCAACTTAAAAAATCAAGCTCTCTCTTCACCTTCTTTTGTTGAGCCTTGTCTCAGTTTGGATATTGTTGGAGTAGGAAACTTTGGGATATAATCATAGAAAATGAGGAAGAAGATCCAACGAATAGTGAACTCCAAAAATTAATGGATAGTAGCATGATGGAAGGAAAAAGGAAGCAACACACCTAGAAATAAGGAAGATCAACAGAAGGAATAGATTGGATCGAAGACCAATCACGCAGAAGATAGTTAGAAAGTGGACAAGTGGAGTCCAATTAGAATTAGGGGTTTTGAATAATGTAAGGGTTTTGACCCATTTTGTAGTATAAATGTGATGTATGAGATACATAGGAGGTATCATATATTGGCATGGTATTACCCTAGAACTTGTGCATGACGAATCTATTTTGGAGAACCTTTTCTTGAGTCTTTCATTTTTGGTATGTTCGACTGAGGAGAAAATAGAGTCAGTTTTGAGATGTAACTAAGGTTCAGGTCACAAGCTATGGAGTTTGGTGTGACAATGATCATCCTCACCAATAAATGTAGGTGTATTTCAATGGAACCATTTGATGTTTTGTGCGCAACACTATTTTGATGGAGAATAAGAAATAAGAAGAAGATGTTTGTGGATGTATCCCAGAGGGGGCTGAACCATGGTAAATATGGTGTCTTTATGTGTGATGTGTTATTTTATATATTTTATAATGAATGAATGATTAGATACATGCATCTGTTAGGTTTTATTTACAATGTGCGGAATAGTTGTTATTAAATGGACAGAGTAGTAGATCTGATGAATGTTGTGATAGAATGCCGGTTAAAGTATGAATAGAAGAAATAGAACATCACTAACCCATTATTTGATTGCAGACACTTGTTGTTGGCCCTTGGGTATGGAAGAAAGCGAATATCAAGGAAGAAAATGGAAAATTCGAACTTCGTGGAAGACACAGTGACTGTTATTGGGTCGAAGTAAGAAAAATAACAGAAAAGATGGAGCGAAGTCCGAGAAAGAAAGTCATTGGATGAGGAGATCAAGGCTGACAAATCAACAAGGAAGAAAGATCATGGACAACTCAACAAGTGGAAAAATCCACCATTTGATGCTTTGGAGTACCGCGTGAGAAGAAAGGAAAGACAGGCTGGCGAAGCCCAGAAAATGTGGGCCAAGTTGACCTAGGGTTTTGGTATCTAGAGTTTTTATACCTAGGTTTCAGCCTAAGGATGTCAGTGAAGTGATTGTAATGTATAGATAAAGGTCATGAGGGCCTAGTTTGGGTTGGTACGATATTGTTGTCGATCTAGTGGTATTGTTGTGTGAGATATTACTATTCAGAGAGAGAGAGAAGCATTGAGTGTGAGAGCCATAAGATCACAAACAAGAACTGTATGCTTTGTCTTAATATATTATAAAGCATAGTTCTATGGACGTAGCCCTAGAGAGAGGGTGAACCATGTATATTTTTTGTTGTGTGTGAATGATATTCTATCTCTATCATTGATATACTATGATTGCATTGTTGTGTTAGATCTGATAAGTAGATTTGCATAATAGATCTAAGCTGATAAGCGATATATGAATGTTGTGTTTCCATTGTGTTAGATCCACTTGATATTCCCCATGGTTGTAGACATCCCTATCTTGCAACCCCCTCATAACTTCTTCGGGTGAGACTGCATCTGCTTCGAAGGTGTTGCCGAAAGGGCCAGTAGTTAGGGCTTGTTGGTGCGCTCTTGGAGTTGAACCCTGGGTCTACCCCTGTGCCAAAAAATGGTTATGTTTCCAGGACATGAATCTTCTTGAGGGAATGTCAAAGTGGTTCCCATCGAATATAGAGATTCAAAAGTGGATAGAGGATCAAGAAAAGGACTTCGAGGAAGCCTAGAATAAGAACCCTAATCTTAGTACAAAGGATTGGTTGGAGAAATATATATTTACTGATATACATGAAATTTTCTTTTGGGGAATCAATCAGGAGATGTATGAGTGGCTAGCTAGATTAGAAGATACCCATTTCGAGATCTAATATAGACCTCATATGGTTTGGACATAGGATTTGATAAAGAAGGTTAAGAGAGTTGATAACATTGTATCACGAGCAATAGATCACTGGTTTGATAGCACCATTGGAGGGTACATCACAAAGTTTGTTGTTGACAGAGTAGAGTCATACAACCAAGCTGAGAGATATTTCTTTAAGGAACCCAGAGGAAAATTTTTACAATTCTTGAAGTTGAGACTCAAGATGTTATTGCATGAGAAGAACATATTGAAGATACAGTATATTGGTCGGATCTAGAAAGGCTAATGTTCAATAAGTTGGACAGCGACAGTGACCCAAAAGCTGGACATACACACAGTGGGAGAGTGTTCAGAGAATTTTAACTTGCGAACCTATTCAAGAAGAACTACGAGGAGGAGGGTTTCTATAGTGGAGAAGAGGTAGATCTGATGGATGAGGAGCATTCAGAACCTACTAGGAGAGAGGAAGGGAAAGCTAAAGAGATTCACTGGGAAGAATCTGAAACTTCAGGAACTGCGCAAACTACTGAATTAAGTTCTATTATCCCTCTTGTTGATTTAGTAGTATTAAGAAATCAGAGTAATCCCAGTCACTAGAGCATCTAGAGAACTTTCAATAGTAGTCCACCACATATTCATTCAGGGACCCTAGGAAGATCTATGGAAGATGAGATGAGGCTTCCTATCTTTAGGGGAGATGGATCTAAAGATCCTGATCAATACTAGTTCCTATGTGAAGTCCTATGGAACATTAAAAATGTCACCGATGAAGCTGTCAAAAGAGTAAAATTCAGTACCACTATAAGGGACCGCACTTTAAGCTGGTACAGGAAGCTTGTCCAAGGACTTGCACAACCTAAGCCACTAAATCATATTAAGAATGTGTTGATTGTAGAGTTCAAGAAACCCAATTCAGAGTCACTATATATTATAGAGCTGAAGGAGATCAAGCAGAAGCTGGTTGAACCTGTTTGGGAATTTGATTAGACATTCAAAACCTTAACAGGCCGATTGACTTTTCAGATCCCAGAGGAATAGAACAAAGAATGGTTCATTGTTTCCCTCTTACCACACATCAGAGTTCCTTTGATGCAACAAAAGATTGCTTCACAGTCTGAGGCGTTGGATATCGCCATGAAGCTATAATCATCCCCTATGGGAGAATCCATCTTAGGTATGATCTAGATCTTGAGTCAGTTAACTAGTTTGTCTTTGCAGGTTGAAGGTATGAAGAAAGATAATGAAAAATATAAAAGAGAATACATATGGTGTGTCAGATGCAGATCATAAGGCCATGAAAAGGAGCACTTTACCCTATTCAATGAATAATTGGCTTCTGGAGCCTTGAGCCCTTTGAAGCAAGTCACCTTACCTTGGTGTGAGGTATGCAGAAACATACATCGGTCTAGTGAGTGCCACTACATGCAAATTTATGTTAAGAAACCTACAAACTTGTATTTCACATTCTGTAAGTCTGTGGGACATGATGATAGAGATTGTAAGGCCTATGATCTCATGCATGAAAGGTCAAGAGACATATACAAGATTCAAGGCGAAGTACCACAAGAAGGAAACACTATGCGGTATAACTCTCCTGGGAGAGGAAAATTCAATCCTCGTGGTGGATTTAGAGGAAGAAGACGAGGAGGAGGAATGGGTAGAGGTCGAGGAAAGATAATCTATTATAAATGTGCACAACCAGGACACCTTACAAGGGATTGTGAGAACCCTTGTACTAATTTCAGCTATTGCATCTCGTTTGAACATGTTATAGAACATTGTCCCGTGCTTCTAGCTAAGCTTTAGGAAAGAAGAGGACCTCAGTAGAACCCACAAGTACAAATGATATATGTTGAACCTCGTGGAGAAGACTCTAGAGTGTCTATTATAGCCAGAGGAGGCCCTGCTACAGGAGAAGACAGACTGACCCAAGTAAAGATTACAAAAAACTTAGGAATTGGGAAGGCTACAGAGAAGACACAAATTTCCGATGCAAAGAAAGAAAGAAAAATGTTTGAGGAAGAAAGAAACAAATTTAGAGGAGACCAAGGTTCCTCATCAAAAACAAGACCAAAAGTGAAAGAATATGGAATGCCTTTGGAATTGGACCTGTATTCTTCGCCAAAAGAAGGAAGAGAGGTAAGAAAGCTCATGGAATTTCTATATACTTGTATTAAGTTGATTCAGGATGAAAGCGTTGTACAAGAATTACAAAATTTAATCAGACAATATGAGCTAGGAAAGATACACCCCTTACTGAACAGGGAAGTACACCAAATCGGGAAGAAGAGAAGGACAAATAAGGAATTACATTCAAATGCTCAAATAGGAGAGTATGAGATAGACTATATAGTCCTCGAATTAGGTTCGGAGGTCAATGTCATATCATGATGGGAAAACTGAAGTTGATATATTCCCCTATTAGGCTTAGGATGACTAATCAGAAAGTTGTAAGGCCATTTGGCAAATTGGAACATGTCCCTGTGGACATTGATGGAGTAAGAAAAATTCTAGATTTTGAGGTAATTGAGATAGTTGACGACAACTTCCCTTACCCCATGCTGTTAGGAATTGATTGTGCCTTTAATAATTACATTGTGGTTGATTTAAAGAAGATACGTATGAATTTTGAAAGAGATGGCCTTAGGGTCATCGCACCCTTAGATCCAGATGAAGGACAGCGATACACAGAACCTATTAGAGAAGAAGACCACGCATATGCACTAGAAAACATATATAAATTAACAGCCAGAAAACAGGATTACATTAATCCCACAGTCGATGGAAACCTAAGCTGGAAAAGTGACATCATATGCTCATCAGACTCAGAGGAAGCATTGGAGAATTGGAAGAATAAAATGTATGAAGTATCTACAAAAACATGTGTTAGAATAACCAGAGAAGTTTGTTGGATCGACACAACTGTAAGTAACTTACCTACCTTTGATGGTCTAAATCCTTTAGAAACCTTCTTTTTGGACTTAGAAGAGAGTGTACCAATGCAACAAATATTGTTGTCAATGGATGAGGCCTTGAAAGCCACACTAGAAATATGGTGGGGGGCACACAAAAATAACATTACATATTGGATACAGTGTCGTACCCTAATGACAACCCACTTCTTAGGACAAGTAGAAGGCTAAAAATTTTGATACATAGGTCGAAGCTGCCCAAAGGACCATGTAAGAAGCTGTGAGGAAGCCTAGAGAAAGGTTCCTCAAGAAAAATGGGTACACAAATTCATCAACACAATGGACACGACACCTATCAATTGGTACCTTCAAGCAGAGCTGCGCCTCGTGATTATAGATTGGAAAGGTATGACTCACAATTTTGTAACCAACTTATTATTTGAAAGTCAATATACTTCAGTAGACCAATCATTATATATTGTGAGATAGAAAGTATTCGAGGAGGCATATAGCCTTCCCTTAGAACAGGAAGAGGATGAATGGGTTGCGCCTCTCCAGAAACTGCAAGGTTGTTACAATATCAATGTTGATGAAGATGATGATCCTAGGAAGGTGAACATTGCAGAAAAAGAAGGCCATAGAGATGTGGAAGGACCAAGAGTTGAGCTACCATTTATTAACTAGCTGATTAATATTAAGAAGGTCAATATTGGAACAGAGCAGACACCAAAGTTTGCAAATGTTGGAGATTATTGGGATGTTGCTACCATTGAAAAAATTGCAGAGTTACTGCATGAATATCAGGACTTGTTTCCAACCAAGTTCACTAATATGAAGGGAATTAAAGGACCTATGGGTGAGATGATAATTTATTTAAAGGCATATGTTAGACCAGTTAAACAGAGACCGTACAGACTAAACCCTAAATATAAGGAAAAAGTGAAAATTGAGCTCGACAGAATGTTGGAAGCAAGGATTATAGAACCTGTCGAAGATTCAGAATGGATTAGCCCTATGGTGGTACAATACAAGAAGACATGAGAGATCTCAGGAAGATGAATGATGCTTGTTTTCATGACCCCTTCTCTACACCATTCACTGACGAAGTGTTAGATAATGTGGGAGGCTAGGAAGTATATTATTTTACAGATGGATTTTGAAGATACCATCAAATCCAGATTGCCAAGGAAGATTTCCATAAGACCACATTTGCAACAGAATGGGGATCCTACCAATATACAGTGATGCCATTTGGATTGAGAAATTCCCCAACCATCTTTTCTAGGGTGGTGGTCGAAGCATTCAAGGAATTTTTGCGTAAATTTTTAGAAGCATATTTTGATGATTGGACTATTTTTAGTTTATTGAAGAATCATATTGAATGTCTAAGGCTAATGTTGGATAAATACAGGCAGTGCCAAATTGCCTTGAACTTGGAGAAATGCATTTTATTTTCATCATTTGGAGTTATGTTAGGTCATATTATATGTAAGCAAGGATTGTTGTTCGATTCATCCAAGATCGCCATTATAGTTGATCTACCCTCCCTACGACAGTCCAGCAACTGTGCACTGTGTTGGGACACACAAGATACTATAGGAAATTCATTAAAGGATATGATCAGATTACAAAACCTATGGAGAATCTGTTGAAGAAGACTTGTCAGTTTAGTTGGACAGAAGAATGCCAACATAGCTTCGACACACTGAAATAGAAAATGGCTACTGCGCCCATTTTGGTTTTCCCAGATTGGAACAAGGAGTTTCATGTGCATGTCAATATGTCTTCTATTTCTTTAGGAGTTGTGTTAGCATAGCCGGGATAAGGAGATATTGACCACCCGTTATCCTTTGCTAGCATGAAGCTATCAACTAATGATATTAATTACACCACCACTGAGAGAGAAGGGTTAGCCATGGAGTATGCATTGTAAAAATTTCCCCACTACTTGTTGGGAGGACACTTTGAAATGTTTACTGATCACTCCGCACTGAAATACCTAGTCAACAAGCCAATGTTGGGGGGAAGGATATGCAGATGGATTCTTCTATTTTAGGAATATGATTTTGAGATCATAGTAAAGTCAGGGAGAATGAACAAAGGTCCTGATCACTTGTCAAGGTTGGAAAATGGTGAAGAGCCAACCAGTTTGGAGGATGCACTACCAGATGCACATCTACTGGCCATTAAAAATATTGATGACCACTTAGCAGAGATAGTCCAGTTCCTATCAATAGGAATGGCACCTAGTGAGTACACAATTCCTTATAAGAAACAACTAGTAGTGCGCGCTACAGACTTCTCACTTATAGCTGGACATATATACAAGATGGGACCTGATGAGATATTGAGAAGATGTGTTATGGAGGAAGAATGCCAACTGATCCTTGCATAATATCATGAAGGCATTATAGGAGGAAATTATGCAGGAAAATAAGTTGCATAGAAGGTTCTTAGAGCTGGCATTTGGTGGCCTACCTTACACAGAGATGCTAAAGACTATCCCATAGCCTGTGATGTATGACAAAGACTTGGGAAACCATCCAGAAGAGATGAAATTCCATTATCCCCACAGCTGAACCTACAAGAATTCGAGAAATGGTCTATTGATTTCATTGGACCCATAAACCCACCAGGAAAGAATACAAGAGCAAGGTACATAAATACAACAATAGATTACTTGACTAGATGGGCTGAAGCAACAGAAGTCAAGGACTGTAGTGCAACTACAGTTGTACGCTTCATATTTGATGACATCATAACCAGGTTTCGATGCCCAAAGATCCTTATGAGTGATCAAGGCACACATTTCATCAATAAGATAGTTGAAGCCTTGATTGAAGAATTTCCAGTCCACAATCAAAAGAGCATGTTGTACCATCCACAAGAAAATGGGGCAGTTGAAGCATTCAACAAGATTTTGGAAACAACACTAACCAATATTTTCAGTGTGAATGGGGATGATTGGGATTTAAGATTACCAACAGTATTATGGGCCTATAGGACCACTCACGAGAAACTAACAATGCATACCCATTTTAAGTTAGTATATGGTCTTGAAGTTGTTATTCCAATGGAATATTTGGTACCAAGCCTATGAATTGTTGCCTTTACAGATATGGATGACCTTGGCACTATTTAAGAGAGGATTGCATAGTTGGCTGAATTGAAGGAAGACAAATTTGTTGCAATATTCCATCAACACGTATAGAAGGAAAGAGAGAACGCCTATCATGACAGACACATCAAGAAGAAGGCATTTAGACAAGGTGATCTAGTCTTGATATATGAAAGTAAGTTCATCAAACATCCTGGGAAGTTTAGAATGCATTGGCTAGGGCCATATGAGATTGATTATGTTATAGAGGGAGGAGAAGTGCAATTGATGATGTTGAATGGAGAATGGAAGGAAGGATTAGTGAATGGGAGTCGTCTGAAGTTGTACTATGACAACCAACTGCCTCATAGTTCTTAGTAGGAGCATGAAGAAAAGGGTCTAGGTACCAGGTGCAGTTGAAACTGGGTACTAGACACAGAAAAGACATTATGCACAAGGAGGAAAAGGAGGCAAAGAGCAGAACGTAGAGGTTGCACTGCGCAGTTAGAAGTCGAAGTAAAACAGAAGGATTAGATATGAAGTGCCTCAGGATGAGTCATAAGTGAGTTTTGCGGACCTATTGGCCCTTAGGTATGGAATCAAGAGAATATCAAGGAAGAAAAAGGAAAATGTGAACTTCACAGAAGACACAGTGATTGTTACTGGGTCGAGGTAAGAAAAATAGTAGAAAAGATGGAGTGAAGTCTGAGAAAGAAAGTCGTTGGATGAGGAGAACAAGGCTAATAGATCAGCAAGGAAGAAATATTGTGGACAACTCAACAAGTGGAAAAATCCACCATTGGATTCTTTGGAGTACCGCGTGATAAGAAAGGAAAGATAGGCTGGAAAAGCCCAGAAAATGGGATTCAAGTTGACCTAGGGTTTTGGTATCTAGAGTTTTGACACATAGAATTCATCCTAAGGATGTCAGTGAAGTGATTGTAATGTATAAATAAAGGTCATGAGGGCCTAGTTTGGGTTGGTATGATATTGTTGTTGATCTAGTGGTATTTTTGTGTGAGAGATTACTATTGAGAGAGAGAGAGAAGCATTGAGTGTGAGAGCCTTCTAGTATTGTAATATCTTCAACTGGGTGCGAAGATCAACCTTGAAAATGGGTGTGTAGGTAGGGGATATAAATAGAGGAGAAGAGAAGAGATATGCTACCTAAGAGCGCAGACAAGAACTATATGCTTCGTCTTAATATATTATAAAGCACAGTTTTTTGGACGTATCCCTGTAGAGAGGGTGAACCATGTATAATTTGTGTTGTGTGTGATTGATATTATGTCTCTGTCATTGATATAATGTGATTGCATTGTTGTGTTAGATATGATAAGTAGATGTGCAGAATAGATCTAAGCTGATAAGTGATATATGAATGTTGTGTTTCCCTTGTGTTAGATCCACTTGATATTCCCCTTGGTTGTAGACATCCTTGTTCTGCAACCCCCTCATAATTGCTTTGGGTGAGACTGGATATGCTTCGGAGGTGTTGTCGAAAGGGCCAGTAGTTAGGGCTTGTTCGTGTTCTCTTGGACCTGAACCCTGGGTCTGCCCCTGTGCCAACACTTGCATCATGCAATCATCCATGATCCATATCGGGTGAGACTTCACTGTGCACTCTGTGCATAGTTTTTCCTTATGGTTTACCAAAGGGGTCGATGGTGAAAAGGGTTTTCTTGGAGTATTAAGGTAGAACCCAGGTCATCCCATACATCCAAAAAACAGTTTTGTTATCAGCTAGAACTCAAAAGAAAATCCTAGGAAGGGTTTGATGAAGAAGATGCAGTTTTAAAAAGGGGATGTTTAGGCCATGGAATCCTATGAAGCAAGATATTGAAATATGGTTGGAAATAAAGTAGTTAGAATTCACACAAAAAGGTAACAAGACTTCCATATATACAGCGTGATAGTATATGCAGAGGTATATGATTGATTTACATGAAGCATTTTATTTTATTTTTTGGAGTTATTGCAATAGTGGATATTGAGTTTGAAAGATACTCATCCCATGAATCGGATTAGACCAGTGGAGTGCACTGCTAGGAATATTGTGCAGTTAGAAATGGCCAATAATAAATTCACGCGTGTAGTAGATTTCTAGTTAGGCAGTATTATTTTATGGTTTATAAATGAGTATATACAATGAATTCATATACTATTGCAGAGAAATATTTTTTGAATGGATCAAGAGGGAGGTACATTAAGTCTCTTTACACTTCGATCAAGATCTTATTATATGATAAATGTGTGATGACCATGGAATCAGATAACTAGACCACTCTACGCACATGGGGAAGTTGGGGGAAGCACTAAGGAAGATCTAAGATATCAAGAAGGATTTGGAGGGTAGCCAGAAGAAGGAAGCAATGGACCCCATCATGATGGATGATGTGTTGGGTATGTGTTATATTCTTTGCATGTGTGTGTGTGGGCACATCAGATTCAACAATTGTGTCTGACGATCCCTCGTAGTAGTGCTTTGTGTGTCGTGTGTGCTGGGCACTTCTTAGAGGGGTCCCAGGGGGGGCCAGGTATGCCCCCCCCTTAGTTACGTGCGGTGCCCCAAAATTTTATTTTTGGGTGGTTTTTGCTATTTTTAGCGGATTTTGCTATTTTTAGCAGTTTTCTAAATTAATCCCAGATTAAGGGTTTTGGTATCTACAGAATACCTAAAAACATTGTATATATTGTATGGTGAATGGTGAAATTTGATATAATGAATATAAGAAAGGTTTTCCCCGATTGATGGTTTCCGGTATAAATCTCTGTGTACTATGTGTATGATCCATTAATTAATTTCAGTTCTGCTTAAGAATCTATATGCATTTCTTTACTTCACAGGTTTAAAAATTACATGTGGTATCATAGCTCGTTTTTGGCTTCAGAGGGACACATTTGTTGCTAAGGGTTTGGCTCGGTCTTAATAGATGAATTTTATCTTGGGTCTATGATAAACCTGGGTTTCATGGGATCTTTTGTAGTGGTTATTCAAGTGTAGAAAGAGGAATGGCGAGCTCTTCAAGAATCGAGATAGAGAAGTTCAATGGTAAAAAATTTGAGCTATGGAAGCTCAAGATGGAGGACCTTCTTGTATACAAAGAACAATGGATCATTGTGGATCCTGGTACACATCCTACTGGTACACCATCTACTAGCACACAGGCTACTGGTACACAACCTACTAGTACACAAACTACTAGTAAGATTGGGAGAAGTTGGACAGAAGAGAAAGGAGTACTATTCGACTCTACCTAGCAGATTTGGTGTTGTTGAATGTCTCTGGAGAATCTATAGCCAAGGAGCTATGGGATAAGTTGGGGAATTTGCATCAATCAAAGTCCCTAGTAAACAAGTTGTTTCTTCAAAAGAAGTTGTATCATCTTAGGATGGAAGATGGAGATTCTGTGACAGAACATATAAATGCCTTTAATACTCTGGTAATTCAACTTGTCTCTGTTAATATTACGATTGCAAAAGAAGATAAATGCATTACTTTGTTATTTTCTTTTACAAACTCTTGGGATAGTCTGGTTGTAGCAATTGGTAGTACCACTCAATATAAATAGAAGTATGAGTGATCCGGATTTTATGAGCAGAATGAAATGAATACAGATTATTAACAGGTTCTTAACACAAAATAATAGAGATACAGTAAAACTGGTTTTCTATTCAATAACGAAATAAGATGAAACTGTAAAATGCAGCGGAAACAAGCTTGCTGGAATGGTGGCGGCTTATCTCTAAGAAGAGATGTGATGGCAGCACACATTCGTAAGAAGAAGGTTACAATGAGGCTCTGAAGGCCTTTTTACAATAAGCAATAATGCCAAAAACCCTAGGAGATGAAACGCTAAAAGTCATGTGGTCCCCGTTTGGGTAAGCTAGTACATCAACTTCCCGGGGTTGTAACTTTTGCATACGATCTCCGGTTTAGGCATGTGATAGGCCGTTGGAAAGGTATCGCTGAGAAGATTCATTTTGGGGGCTCAATAATTCTTTCGGCTATCATTGAGGATCTTGATACCGAAAAACCTTTATTTAGGCCCTCAAAATGGCCCCGAAAGTAAAAACTGCTAAAAATAGTAAATTGCCAAAAATGTCAGAAAACTTTTTTGAGCCAGTTGGAAAAGGCGGGTGGCCATAGATATCAATATGGATCAATCCTCCCTCCTTAGGAAGAAATGGTCTCCATTGCGTTGAGGTCCCCCATTAGATGAGGAAATTTTTGTTGAATTTGGCCCCGGGTGAGCCACTTGCCTTGGTGCAGGAGATGCCCTGCTTTGACGACTTAATAAAGATGGATCCTTTGTTATCGAGTGCCCTTGATCTGTATTTCCACAATATGATCATTGGATGCTTGTTGTATGCATTCAGGGTTGATCTCTCTTGGTGTTAGTTTTTCTGCTACTTCTGAGGTGTGTCCAATAATGGTGGGAAATAAGGGCGAAGGAGATCCACATTGAACATTGGGTGCAGGCCAAGGAAAGGAGGAATGTTGAGCTCAAAAGAATTATCCCCCATGGCCTTGGTGATAGTGTACGGTCCATAACAGAGTGGGTGAAGCTTCTGATGGGGTCCTGTAAGGCATTCTTTCTGCAAGTGCAACCAAACTTTGTCGCCCACCTAAAACTTATGCGGCACTCGATGTTGATCATGGTGCTATTTGTACTTGTCATTGGACTTCTGTAGGATATCTTGAACCTGTTGGCGGATGTGTTAGATCCACTCAATGAACTGGGTGCCTTTGTCATCTTCAGTTGGAGCAGGAAGATGAGTTAGTCGAGGTGACCACAAGGGGAAGTGCAACATCTATGGGACCCAATGGTTGATATCCCAACCCCACTTGAAAGGGGTTGTGGCCGGTTGAGCTATGCAAGGCTCGGGTGTAGCGATGTTGGACATAAGGAAGGCTCCCATCCCATGTGTGAGGGTTCTTTGAATTATACATGAAAAGGATATGCACAATCCTTCGATTTACAACCTCAGTTTGGTCATCTGTTTGGGGGTGGAAGGCCATGAATTTGGTGATCTTGGTGTCCAATAGTGACCAGAGGCTCGACCAGAATGTGCTAAGAAATCAACTATCCCAATCTGAGACAATGGTTTGTGGGATTCTAAAATGTACCCAGACTCATTCAAAGAAGAGCTTGGCAGTGGCCTCTGTTGTGATGCTCTTCTTGCAGGCAACTAGAATCACCATCTTAGAAAAGCGATCAACAACCAAAAAAACACAATCATTTCCCCGCTTGGTGGATGGGAGGCCCGACATGTAGTCCATTGAGATGGATTCCCATGGCATGTCATGAGTAGGAAGAGGGGTGTACAAGCCCTGTTTCTTAGTGGTCGATTTGGCAATAGCGCAGGCAGTGCAGGACTTGATATACTTGCCGACCTCTTGTCGAAGTTTCAGCCAGTAGAAATGTTTTTGTAGCATCGCCACTATCTTTTTGACGCCGAAGTGTCCTGCCACATGACTGTAGTGGGCTTCCCATATCGTCTTCGCTCACTCTCTTGATGGAACATAGATATGGCCCAGACGACACAACAACCCATCCTGAAGATGGAAATTATCGACAATTGCATTTGCACCGAACATTTGGTAGGTGGTGGGGAAGTTAGGGTCTGTCTCATAGATTTGGGGCCATCCAGATGTCTCATGGCCGCAATATTCTAGCACCGTGGTGAGTGCCACGACTGGCGGTCTGCTAAGGCAATCATCGACACGATTGGTGCTTCCTATTTTATACTTGATGTTGAGGTGGAATTGGTGCAAGTATGTGGATCACTTTTGATGGCAGTCATTTTGCAGTTTTCCCTATGTCTGCATGAACTTTAGTGGCTTATGATCAGTGTGGATGACTGTCTCCTTCCCAAGAATGTAATGTCTCCAGTGGCGACATGCTTGCACAATGGATTACATTTCTTTATCGTAAGTAGGGTACTTACGGACAGTATCTGATAGTGTATCACTATGATAGGCCATGGGGTGGTCGTGCTGAGTGAGAACAACAACCACGACATAGTATGAAGCATATGTCTCGATATCAAAGGGATGTTATAGGTCTAGTAGTGAAAGTATTGGGGCTGAGCACAAGCGTTGTTTTAAATCATCGAATGCTTGTTATTGGGATCGGCCCCGCACAAATTTCGGCTTACCACCACCCCTGTTTGTTTGGCTGAGGGCCCATGCAATATGGGAGAAACCCAACACGAACCTGTGGTAGAAATTAGCAAGTCCCAAGAAGCTTCGAAGCT
>JZKD02S2106217.1:425024-444371 GCA_000966675.3 Picea glauca
GCAGAAACTTAGGAGGATAAATCCCAAGTTGCTCCCTCTGATAGAAAAGGAAATCAAGAAAATGTACGATGCCAAGATCATAGTTCCATTGCGTTTTTCCAAGTGGGTCTCTAATATGGTCCCTACACGTAAGAAAACTGGGGAAATGAGACTCTTCATAGATTTTCAAAATCTGAATAAAGTCTCCCTGAAAGATAATTACCCCTTACCGAAAATGGACCACATCCTGCAAAGGGTGGTCGGGTCCAGTCGAATTTCTTTGTCGGACGGTTTCTTAGGTTACAATCAAGTCTTAGTTCACCCGAACGACCAAGACAAAACCGCTTTCACCACACCATGGGGCACTTTCATGTATGTGAAAATGTCTTTTGGTCTGATGAATGCAGGAGCCACATTCCAGAGGGCGATGAATATCACCTTCGTGGAAGAATTAGGTAAGTTTATTGTCGTCTATTTAGATGATGTGACTGTGTTTTCCAAATCTGATGACGAACACCTAAGGCACCTCAGGCGAGTCTTCGTGAAATGTAGAAGGTTTGGGATTTCTTTAAATCCTAAGAAGATCCTTTTCAGGTTAGAAGAAGGCAAACTGCTAGGACACATCATCTCCAAAGATGGAATCAAAATAGACCCTAGTAGAATCGAGGCCATACAAAATTTGGAACATCCCAGGAACCTCAAAGAACTAAAGTCTTTTATCGGAAGAATTAACTTTCTACGAAGATTCATTCCCAATCTGGCAGAACTCCTTAGGAACATTACAAACATGCTTAAAAAGGACGTAAAAATAAAATCAGACTTGGATTCTAGACACTCTTTCGAACAAGTCAAACGAGCACTCACAGAAGCCCCTGTTTTGATCAGTCCAGATTTTACTAAGGATTTCTATCTCTTTTCTTTCACCTCTGAACATACTATAGCAATGGTGTTACTGCAAAAGAACAACGAAGGGTATGAACAACCCATAGCTTTCTTTAGTAAAGCATTAAGGGACGCTTCTCTGAATTAAAAGATAATAGAGAAACAAGCCTTTGATTTGGTAAAATCCATAAAAGACTTTAGGGTCTACATTCTCCATTCCCACACCATAGCTTATGTTCCGAACGAGGTAGTAAAGGACATCTTGACACAGAACAATCCAGATGGAAGAAGGGGAAAATGGATTTCTATCATTTTCAAATACGATATAGAGATTAAGCCCACTAAACTAATCAAAGGTCAAGACCTTGCTAAATTAATGGATGAATCTAACTTTCATGCTCTTGACATTAATTTTCTAGATGTGGCAGATGAACAGGGCGAGATGGTGACTCCAAACGTGAGAGAGGTATTTCTCAACTCTCCATGGTATGCAGACCTTATATTCGTTTTACAAAATTTACAAGCTCCCCCTGGTTTGACTAAGACTAAAGCTAGATTTTTAAAGTTGAAAGCTTTGAAATTATGTATTCTAGAAGGAAATTTGTATTGGAAAGATCCTACAGGCATTCTGTTAAATTGTTTACTGAAATATGAAGTTGATAAAGTGTTGCAAGAGTTTCATGCAGGAGAATGTGGTGGCCATTTGAACTGGAAGGTCACAGCCAAAAAAATACTCAGAGCTAGATTCTACTAGCCCACCCTGTTAATAGATGTTCATCAGAAGGTAACAACATGTCACCAATGTCAACTGTTTGAAGGGAAAAGGAAACTCCTTCCTCTACCTCTGAAACCGATCTCAGTTGAGGCCCCTTTCCAGCAATGGGGGCTTGACTTCATTGGAGAAATACACCCCCCTTCTTCAGGCCAACACAGGTGGATTATTACTGCCACTGATTATTTTACCAAATGGATCGAGGCAGTACCAAGAAGGTAAGCCACTGACTCGGTTATTATCAAATTCCTTGAAAATAATATTTTGTCTCGTTTTGGTTGTCCTAGAAAGATTATAACTGACAATGCAGTTGCCTTTCGGTCGAACAAACTCATAGATTTCTGCAACCAATATCACATTGGTTTGGGGAATTCCACAGCCTACTACCCTCAGGGGAATGGGTTGGCGGAATCTTCAAACAAAAATTTGGTAAATATCATCAAGAAAACATTGCAGGAAAACAAGAAATCATGGTACAACAAGTTGGTGTTTGCTTTATGGGCTGACATGTTGACCACCAAAAGGTCAATTGGTATGTCACCATACCAGCTGGTCTATGGTATAGAGGCAGTTTTCCCCACTTCTTTAGGAGTCCCTGTCATGAAGTTGCTTCAAGAGGTACAAGCTGAGCCAAATGACTCACAGAGAAGGATCAACTAGATGATCCATTTGCAGCAGACTAGGGAAGAAGTTTTCAACAAGACTCAGGTAGTCCAAGGAAACATCAAGAATATCTTTGACAAACAAACCAAGGAAGATGATTTTGAATTAGGAGATTTGGTGCTGAAATCGGACCCCAGAAATGAATACAAGGGAAAGCATGGAAAATTTGACAATCTGTGGACATTTCAAAGTTTGTTGGCATACAAGGGAGCATCACCGATAAAGCATTCCTGGATGCTCTTCAGTTGGAAATCAGTATCCAACATGAGATTCGATACATATTCCTCACTAAGCCCACATTCGCCAAGTATACGGAAATGGACAAAGTGTATCGGAGACTGCTCAAAGTCACTATGCCTAGTCATCTCATATGGGAGGAACTTTGCGATCTGCTTGATTAGAAGATGAGCTTTCCAGGTCTAGTCACCTATCCAGTCAGATGAGGTCATGCAAAGGCTTCATCAACGGTCTACCCAGAAATTCTGCGTGCAATTGCACCAATTCATCAAGCAGTTTGATTAGTTAAATTAGTTAGGCTAAAAATAGAATTAGCACGTCCTGATCAGTTATGACAGGAACGTTTGTAATTTGAGTTATAAATACTTCACCTTTGGAAGTATTGAGGGTTGTTTATCTTCACACCTTGACGCTATCAAACTATAACATTTTTTGAAGAGATCTACCATTAATAAAAGGGAGACACTTTTACAGGATTCTTGTGTGTATTCACTGGTGATGTTTACTCTCTAAGTTGAATGTTATTATTTCTTTGTGATCATATTGTTTTTTTGAAACTAATCTTTGAGAGTAACTAACGTTGCAGGATTTATCTTGGATACCCTGTTTCTGACTCGAAATATTTTAGTGTTTATCTTCTGGTGTTTTCAATTAAGGAATTCTTAACTGCTCCTTAGTTGAATTTATCTTTCTCATCTTTTCTTTTGCCCATCATTTAAGCTACTAAAAGATCCAGTGAGTGTATTATCTCGCCCTGTAGAAATATTCCTTTGTGTTTCTGGTTTATATCTCATGTTTATTATAACACAGACCCCATAGCCCAATGGAGGTGTAGACTGTCTCAACCAATTCAAAAAACACTTTGACAACAAAACCTACCTATTTCTTTACCTAGCCTAATATATAAAAGTGAAAACATAGCTAAATCATATAGAGAGATCCCTCTCTGAAGCTAGAAGGGCTAGATCCCATCTTTAAAAGTGGTTGGATAAAGTTACCTTTGTAGATTTCTTCTTTTTCAACCTCTAGGAAATTTACCAAGTGCTAACAGGATTAATATCATTCTCTTTGTTCAGCGCATTTGTCAATAATTCCTTTTTGTCAGCTGCCATCTCGGCCAGGGGCAGCTGTGGTTTTGGACAATAGAATCTTGTGCAAGGTACTATTCCTACAAAGGGGGAAAGAACACGAGTTTTCTCCTCACAAGGACTTTGGAATCATTGGCGGGGATCAATTCCCTCGTTAGGGATGTCGGCCGAGGGAAGACCCTTGCATGGTCAATGGAACCTTGGGCAAGGCTCAGTACTTATGCCTGTTGGATCAGAAGGGGGAAACCCTTTCCAGAATATTTGGAACACAACACAGGGAGAAATCCCCACCCAACCCTTGACGTCCAATTACAGGAATCATTCGATGATGTCCCAACAAGTGCAGTTTCCATACGTTGGTCAAGGCCATGGTGTCTACCAGAACCCTGGCCAGCAACCCAAATTTTCCCGATAACCTGGTGCCATTCAAACTCTGGGCTCCCTTTTTCCTGTACATAGTACCTAGCCCAAACTACCATTTTTGGAAACGTTACATGTTCCAGACTTTTCAAGGTTTCTTAATGAACTGATTTGTCATGATCCACATTGGCCTCCCATGCCGACTAAGTTTCCCTCGGATATTCCAAAATTTGAAGGCAATATTGGCGAAGATCCGGGTGATCACATGACAACCTTCCACCTATGGTGCTCGTCAAACTCGCAGCAAGATGACTCTGTACAGTTGCACCTGTTCCAACACACTCTTATTGTGGGTGTCATGAAATGGTACATCGAGCTCGACCACTCAATATATTCTTACTTTAGTGATTTGGCAATGGTTTTCCTGAACCATTTCCAACTACCCATGATATATGATGTCGGCACTGAATTCCTAGCCAACTTTGAGCAGACTAAGGATGATCATATCTCAGATCTAATCCAAGAATGGTGGCATCAGAAGAGTTTGATTAAGGTACAAGTCCCACCGGCTTTCCTGCTGGAGTGGTTCCTAAAGTCTTTGGTAATGCAATTATCCAAGGACATTGCAAATTCAAGAGTGTTTTCAGAGGAGGAGGCGATAATAAGAGCACAATAGCTCGAACTGATATATTCTTAGTTTTTCTTACGCTATGAGATTTTTCTAGATGTGCCACGATCCATCCTTGACAAGGCCGCCAGACAAAATTATACACCACATGTCGATGGTATAGTTGGTTCAGCGCAAGGAAAGTCCATTGATTAGTTGTCAAATCAATTGAAACAATTGACAATACAACAAACAACAACCAACTAGACCTCCAGTTCATTTGTTCCCCCTACCCAAATGTAGAATGTACACAGTGTGCAGTCAACGAACCTGAAGGCCAACCAACAAACTGAAGGAAAGAGAAAACAATGAAACAAGAAGGCGAAGGGGGATCATAAACCCAAAAACAATGTTGGCGGGGGCAACACAGAGAAGATAAAATCAAAGTATCCATGTAAACTTTGCATAAAGGACCATCTGACTCACCTGTTCCCTCAACTTGTAGAGGCCCAGAAGTTATTGGCACAGCAGCAGCTTGATGTGTTAACTAACCCATTTCCTCATGGGAAAAATATGAATAAAGCCCCTTTGAGTGCGGATGAGGGCAGTCAGGCAACCCCCACGTATTCTAGTAATCCCTCGGCATTGAACATTTATATGATGAAAGGTGATGCTTACATAGAAATTAGGGCACACAATTACGGAATGCCACAAACCCACCTGTTCCTCTCGAGATTAAGAGGACAATGGGCGAAACAATGACATGCATCCCGAAAGGGGTGTTCAAGAAAGCTTCTCATAATACAAACGTGAGGGCCACCCAGAACTACTTTGTGGTGGAGGATTTGTCACAAACCCCTTGCGTTATTTCTTCTTTGAAAATCCTCTAGAGCTTCCCTTCATAGAGAAAGGCTCTGTTATCCGCCTTGGGATCTGCAGAGACTTGTAATCTGGGAATGATCGTTATCGATATAACCAACTTGAAACCTCGTCTCCATACCATGTTGCATTTCAGATAGTAGTGGCTTACCCCACAAAATATTTTACCTGGAATATCCTCCGGACGGTAGTTGATGAGGGTGCCTCGACCTACATGATGTCACTGGCATGTTGGAAGGCCATCAACCAACCCATTTTGTCTTCGTCACCTACTCTTCTTACTTCTTTTGACGGTCATTATTTCAGACCACATGGAATCAACCCTTCTTTCCCCATATAGTTAGGAGGGAAGACTGCGTGCATCGAAGTTGAAGTGGTTGATGTGCCTCTCAACTACATCCTTCTGTTAGGAAGGAGTTGGACCTATGCAATGCATGAAATGTTTGCCACAATTTTTCGGGTCTTGTTGTTTCCACATGAGGGCTTAATTGTAACCATTGACTAATTGTCCTTCTCCCTGCTTGAACCTTCATCAGGGGCATCCATGGTCCCGATGATTCATAACCCTCATCCTAGCTTTTTCAACATGGGGGTTGGTTTGTACCCATATTTTATGGGTACTTTGTATTACCTGCCTCCTTCTGGCGACGTCAATATTATATCGACTGCTCTCGACCAACCTAGAGATGAAATTTTTCAAGTGTCATCATTCCAAATGAATTTCTTTCAGTATCCATGTACTCTTCCTTCCCCATCGGCCTATATGGAAGGGATAGGGCATATTGGGATGTCCATTCCCTTGTCCGAAGAAGAATTTGCATACAATATTGTCCAGCAAGATTTGGTTGACCCCGATCCGACTCCCGCATAGGAGTTGGATACAGTTCTCTGGCCTATTTGGGATCAAGGTTCAATCACCATTACAGATTATTTAGACTTGGACTTGCCATCAGATGAGGTGATTATAGAGGTATTGACTCATCCAGAAAGACCCTTGGATAATATCCATCACAGATCTTATTTTCTCCCGCAGTTAAGAAGAATAGAGGTAGGTGAATTCGTTTTGACTATGATTGGAGATAGGTCTTGTCCTATTAATCCTCTGGCTATGCACATAGTTTATGTCGAGGGTAATATGGTGAGTATTTCTGAAACGATCCCTATATACATATCCATAATCCATAGCATCGTGGAGAATGTTTTCGTCGAAGCGAATTGCTCCCCCAAGGAGATTCAAATATATACAGATTTATTTAAGGAATTTCGTGACGTTTTTCCTGGTCTTACGAGGAAATGCTAGGAAATGATCCAACAATATTTGAACATGAGATAAAGACTTATCCTGATGCCAAGACGGTCTGATAGAAGCTTCATCCGATGAATCCTCAGAAGGCAACAACTATTAAGGATGAAGTACAGAAACTACTTAAAGCTAGTTTTATCTACCCCGTACAATTGACGGAATGGGTGTCAAATCCCGTTCTAGTTAACAAAAAATTGGGTACGATTTGAGTGTGCATGGAATTTTGAGACTTGAATAAGGCATTTCCAAAGGATAATTTCCCCACCCCATTCATTGATCAGATATTTGATGAATGTGCAAGCTGCGAGGTATTTTAATTCATGGATGGTTTTTCGAGATATAACCAGATTCAGATCAAATCTGAAGACTAGCATTAAACATATTTTATCTGTCCGTGGGGCACATTTGCTTATCGTAATATGCCTTTTGGCCTGAAGAATGTCAGAGCCACCTTTTAGTGGGCCATGTCTTTTTCTTTCCATGATCTTATACATATAGTCGAGGCTTATCTCAATGATATAACATCACGATCTCGCAAGAGAGATGATCATCCCATGCACCTTGGACTAATATTCAAACGATGTCGCTAATATCGGATTCACTTGAATCCTAATAAATGTAGCTTATGTTTGATGTCAGGTCGTATTTTAGGTTTCATAGTTTCAACAATAGGGATAATTCTCGATCCTCTGAAGGTTGAGGCGATAGTTTGTTGCCTCCCCCGTGCATAGTCCCCCAGCTTCAGAGCTTACAGGGGAAAGTGAACTTTCTTCGACATTTCATCGCAAACTATGATGAGATGACTAAAGGGTTCATGCATCTATTGAAAAAAGGAGTCCCTTTCTATTGGGATGAAGCCACTCAACAATATTTTGAAGCATTGAAACATGCCCTTACATATTCCCCTATGTTATGTCCTCCCAATTATAATAAATATTTATTATTGTACTTTTTCACCGCAGAGTCAACCATCGGCATGGTCTTGGTTCAAGAGGATGATTTTCTTGAAGAGAACATGATTTATAACCTGATCCAAGTTATGTTTGGGATGGAACTCAACTATTCCGATGTTGAGAAACTCTTATTGGAAGGAGTTCTTGTTTTCCAACAGTTCCGTCATTATATCCTGCTTCGCAAGACCACCATCGTTGTTGTTGTGAATCCATTTCAATATGTGTTGAAACGACGCATCATTGGTGGAAATATTCATATATGGATTGTAATCCTTCAGGAATTTGACATGGATTTTGTTTCCACAAAATCCAAAAAGTAACTGGTCTTTGCGGAACTTATTTTGGAACTTCCAGTTGAATCAAGTGATGTCACACTCGAAGAATCACCTATTAAAGGAGATCTTTTTCTGATCACATCTTCAAACCCCTGGTATGGATATATACTAGTCTATCTCCAGACATTGGAGTTCCCCTCCTCTACTTCTCACAATGAGCGTCGATGTATATGCCATCAGGAATGAAACTATCTCATACTCGATGACACTTTGTATCATTGAGGTGTAGATTGCATTCTTCATCGATGCCTCATTCACGAAGAAGCGAAACTCATTTTTAATGGCTGCCACACTGGAGCATGTGGTGGTAATTTGTCTGGGTTGGAAACAACCCAAAATATTCTACAAGCCGGTTACTTTTGGCCTACGTTAATAAAATATTGTGTCGAGTCGATCAAGAAGTGCCACCCATGTCAGATATTCTCTTAGAAGATGAGAGAAAATCCTTCTCCCATGTTTCCCATCATTGTCATTGGTCCCTTCACCAAGTGGGGGATTGATTTTACTACATGCCACCTAGCTTCAGCCAGGGGCCATCATTATATCATCGTAGCGGTAGACTACTTCACAAAGTGGGTCGAGATTATGCCAACGTTTAACAATGATGGAAAAACAACAACTCTCTTCATTTTTAACCAGATAGTAGCAAGGTTCTGCATCCCCAAGGATATTGTCACTGACCATGGCAGTCACTTCTAGAACAAAATGATGTTCGTGTTAACATCAAATATTGGGTTGAGGAAAGATAATTCATCACCCTACTACCGACAAGCGAATTCTCAGGTAGAAGCTGTGAATAAGTCCCTCGAGACTATTCTACAACGAACGATCAATTTTGTCAATTCAAATTTCCATTTGATGTTGTACTCAACATCATGGTCCTACCAAACATCTGTAAAGACTACCACCAGTTTCTCACCCTTTCAACTCTTTTACGGGATGGAAGCAGTCTTTCCTATAGAGTAAAAGATCTTGTCTTTAAAGTTGGCAGTAAAGTTATTGTCGGACACTTCACCGCTTGAGGAACTCTTATTATATCTCGAGTAGCTCGATGAGAAATTCCATGATGCATCCCTGGCCAACGAGGCTCACGAGCAATGATTCAAGTGTTAATGTGATCATTCCATTCTTCCTCAGATTTTCTTTGAAGGTGACCTTGTCCTGGTCTACAACCAAGATAAGGATCCCCTAGGAGTAGGCAAGTTCAAGCCCATGTGGTTCATACCTTTCATTGTGAAAGAGGTCTTAAAGAAGGGTGCTTATAGTCTAGTTTACTTTGAGGGAAATTCTTTGGCGGAGCCTAGAAATGGGCTCTACCTCAAGAAGTATTACTTGTAGGTTGGTCACCTGGGTGAATTCTTGTACATATGTATAGTTATTATATAATTGTTTTTTTGTCTTTTTGTTTTATGGACGTGTCATTATTTATGTAATGTTTTTCACTGTGGCAGATGTCAAGTGAATTGGAGGTATTCCTTGGGTTCATGGACAGTGCTAGATGACACACTTGGATGCTTTCTTCTGCAGCTTGGGTGATTTTCATGCCTCAAGGCCAATTGCTATCTTCCGGAGGTATCTGTCTAGGTGACGCCACAAACAATGTCACCGAATAAAGCACAGTGATAGAGTTTCTTCATGATGCTTTGTCACATGGTATATCTCACCTCTGGGTCTGCTTATATGCTCATTTGGTTGTGTCCTAGTTAAATGGTATTTACCACATTTATGATCCTACTTTACACCGACGATTCCTTAGGTTAAGTCTCTTAGAACGTTGCTTTGGTTACATTACGTACATCCATGTTCCTCGGAGATTAAATCAAATGACAGATACTCTAGATAATCAAGTATTAGATTGGCATGTTGCACGTGCACACACACACACACACACACACACACACACACATATATATATATATATCAAAAAGTGTCAGAGTACATAGGTGGGCATGAACTTCTCAAAAAATAATAATCAAGTATACATCAGGGGGCTTATGCCCTAAAAAATATACAAAAGTTCCCTCAACACATAATGAGTCCATCCTATCTAAGCTCGGGGCCTATTGGCCCTGCCGTAGTGAACAACGACGTTTTCCAAACACCGAAAAAGTTGGACCCAAGTCTATGGCACCCCAACTACATGAGGTTGCATGGATGCCGAGAGATCCTTGATCTCAGCCATGGGAACTGCTCCAGTGAGCACGGTGAGGTTATGCTCCACCCATCTCGAAAATCTCTCATCCTCTCCGGCTGGAGGTCCCCCTGCGATTGATGGTCCACTGGTTGTTCCTGGTACTGCCTCTGGTCGAGGACTATTACGAGGAAAATATCTCTATGGCTAGGGTAAACCACAATAGATGGAAATGACTTCAAAAACCAACTCTCTTCTCAAGCATGCTATGAAAACATATATGCATTGAGACAAGATAAAAGGCCTAACTCGTCCAGACTTTCGATGAAGTCCATTGTTGAGCACTTGATCCAAAGAAATATGCCTACAACTAGTCCTCAACAAGAATATGGTGATATTATAAAATGTTAGCACATTCAATAGCATAATCCATTAATAAACATGACAAATAGACCCATGGAATAATAATTTAATATATTTTCAAGATATCAATTGGACGGGAAAAGAGTATTTTTATTAATATATGATCAACAGAAGTGAAAATGTTACAGACTTCCATGTTGGCACGGTTCGGAACTGAGAAACTAAGTTCCCTCCAACTGAGCCTCCACCACTTCAATCCTCCACCAAAGGCAAGATCATAAGAGAGAAACAATGAGGTTCTCAATCAGTAAGGGAAGAGCTTGGGGGTTGAACACTATGTCTAGACTTAAAGGACAAAGGGATGCAAACTCAATATGAATTAAATAATTCCTCCAGAGTAACTTTTCTCTCAAAGTTGAATTCTTTCTCCTCTTTCCATAGCTTGGAATTGGCCCATATATAGCCTTCAAAATGGAACTGAAGGGCTGAGTCAAAACGTTTCCATTATATGGAAGGCCAAGGATCATAGATCGCCTATCGTGACATGGAAACCCGACATTAATTTTCATTTTCTGGCACAAATCCCGATGTACGTGGACTATAGTGGAGAAGCTTGCATATACGCATGTTGTATAGTAGGAAAGATGCATACATGTGGAAAAATATTTATTTTTGTCTATGGATTTTATAAACAGGGAAGATAAGTGTGCATGGGGAAATGGAAAAAGACCTTTTCGGAAAGATTGCATAAGGTGAGGAAAATATTTCCATAATAGATGCCCCATAATGTGTGAGGTCAAAGGAGTACCTGCGATGATCAAAATACATTATAAACAACCCAGAAGTGGAGTGATGGGGAACCATCTAGAAGAAATAGTTTCTCATTACATTATCCACTAACTTTGCATACATGGTTGCCAATAAAATTACACTCTAGATTGATGTGAAAATATACCAAACAAGTGTTTGTGGCCATGAATAGGCAAATACAAATTTGGTTGCATGCCAATAGATTTCATAGTCATGAACAAGGCCTAGTAGAACCAGTCTCAAAACCAATCTGAAGATATCTGTATAGCATGGAGTACAAAATGATCTCCCATGATCACTGAAGTCATATAGGTACTAGTCCAATGAAAACGAAGTAACAACTTAGGAAAGTTGTGACCACATAGTGATGTCTTCAAGTCTTCTACACAGTCCTCCAAGGGTGCAAGTCTACATCATGTGAATAAAGGAGTTGAGGTAGAACACAATGAGACATTGTTTGATTACCGGTCATTGATGTATACCATTAAACAATGTGAGACAACCTACCGATAATGAAAGTAGGTATCAAGGCACCAAGTACATTCTTACGAGTGTGAATAAAGGAGCCTATGTCGAGCACCTAAAGAATCCATCGATCAGGAGACATTGATGTATTCCAAACTGTCAATGGGGAGAGAGCTTGCCACTGATGAATGCAAGCCTCAAGGTACTCATAAGACTCTAGGTCTCGTTTCCAAAATAAATGGGCTGAATTCGACGGAAGGAGACCCATTGAAAGGAGATAATTAAGGCACCTCTCATCAGTCAGAATGAGGTACAAAACATGAGCTTCATGATTTGGTGGAAATTGGACGAAGAACATGTTCATGAACCAACGAACCTGTGCATCTTTCATGTGTGCCAAGTGCAAGCGGTACATAAGAAAGACCCTTTGAATAGTAGCCAATGATGAAAATTGCTGACAAAGGTGAGGAAACCACCAATAAGGCTAATGGAATACAAGACATTGCATGAATCCCAATGTGTGAATAGATGTCTTGCATCTAAACACAAGGGAAACCACCCAATCAATGAACAATGATGAAATGTCGATTGCTAGGTTCAAGGTTACCTACCAATGATGAAAGTAGGGCCAGGGTACAAATATAGGACTACAATATCATGTGATTATGAGACAATCTGAGGGTATGGCTGACATGGAAAGTCAAGAGTTATGAGTGGATGACACAGGTTGATCCTTTGAACAAGAGAATGAGACATATGGAGGACTCTGGCAACATAGACCCAATGATGAAACCATGAGATGTAAGAGGCATCAATAAAAACTCTCTATAGGGTCTGGAAGAGTAACTAGTCGGTAGATAAGTCTTTGTAACGAGCTCAGCCTCCTAAGGCCATGCTAACCCCAAACTTATGATGATAAATGGACTCAAAAAACTTATTTATTTGTTCAAAGGTGACACGATTTCTACCAATATGAGATAATACTCCCTTCTGACCCGACGTTTTTTGTTTTTTCATAGACAAATGAATGCTATGATACAGAAGAGGAAACAAGTGTCGCAAGTAAGAAAAACTAGTTCCATCAGTGGAACATACCTATGCTTAATGCAAGGAGATTTATGTGGGAGATGGACACTCGGGGGAATGTTCCCTCCTAGGTATAGGGTGTCAAATTTTGAAGGATATAAACAAGGCTCTACTTGGTTGAGGATGCAAAATTGCTCAGGAAAATGGTTTATAATGCAAAGAGAGAACTGACTATAGGCTCAATACTGCAAGCAAGGGAATGAGATGCAATACCAACTTAACGCCAAAAAATGTATTTTTTTATGTATTTTAGTATACTTGGTGTGAAAAAGGGATAAACTTGTGCCAAATAGATGTCCTTTCAAATCCAATTTATGAGTATGAAAGAGACAAGTTCACTCGACAATCTTTTCTTTGTTTGAAGATGAGCTAGAAAAGAGCTTAAATTAAACTCATTTGTGAGTCCTTAGGGTATAATCCAACATGTTTATAAGTGAGAAATGAGGATCAACGTCAAGTCATGTACTAGCTATGAGGGACTCCCAGTCCTATGGAAAAAATATCTTCATGGGCACCAAGTGAAGTAGGGGATCTAACTAGGGTACCCATGTTTGGTAAGTCTCTACCACTTGATAATGACATGACTTATAGCAGATTGAAGGTTATGTGTCGCAACAAATGGGTTCATACCTAAGGCATAAAAAGTGATCGTTATAGGATGATGCGAAAATGCACGATGGAATGGATACATATCCTATATGATGGGTAATGAAAATACTCGCCTGTGGTGACGAACAACCAATGAAACATTGAAATACATAAGAATCGATGGTTTAAACTACAAAAACCAACTCAATCCACCTTTGTATTAGTCCATTAGGTGAAAATATGGCTCAAAACTATATAAAGTGGGTAAAAATTGTTTATAAATAGTAACAAAACCAAAAATTACCATACCATTTTGATTTTTTACCCAAATAGTTCAAATTGGACCAAAATAATTCTGAGATTCAAATGACGATTGTGGGAGCATCAGGCAATGAAATCAGAAAATGTCTGGACCAGGTAAATATTCTTCTCTTCCTCTTCATTTCCAATGGATTAAATTTTTAAATTAGGTTCCAAATTTTAAGTAATTGACGGCGTAAAATGTAAAATTCGGTGTACGTGGGTTGTCTCCTATTGGGTCGTGTATATGATGAGTTATATGTGCCCGTGAAAAATTCAGGGTGCATATAGCCAACCCTATATGCGACTGTAAGTGAAGCAACTTGCATACAGGCATAGAAACAATAAATTCTAAGGTTGCTAACTCAAATTTGTACTTGTCCTTCGCAGGATGGTTCTTGAATGGAGAGAAAGAGAGCATGAGGATGTCGATGCTACTATGGATCAAGATCTGGGGGCCCAAACGGGCTTAAATAGATGTGGCTTATATAACATTTGGGCACTCAAAGGGATGAGGGATGAGGTGAGGTTGCTTGAGATGTGTGTGGGTTACTAGGACCCTGAGAGTGAAATATTCAACCTCGATGGGCAAACATTGAGGATTTAAGTAAGATGATATCTAATTTTTGACTAGTCTATCAAGTCAGGGAGAGGTTGTAAAACTAAGACCATGGGGAGAAGGGAGAAGAATGAAAAAAGAGGATTACATTTATGCCCACTGTGTAGAAGGAACTTTGAAGGTAGGGATTCAACTCTCTATCCAGGAGATAAAAAATCTCATCCTGAAGATTGTTGTGCTTGTATTGACCAGGATCACAAGTTTGGCCTCATTGCACCAGGCATCAAGGCCGCTCATGTTCTATGCAGTGGAGTGTATGAGACCCACAGTATATCACTGGTGTACCTCACTACTAGAAAATATGAAGAGGCAGTTGATAGAGTGCAAACAGGGGAGTAAGAGGAATTTTGGGTTTGCCTCTATCCTATGCAGTTTCTTCTTCGAGAAGGTTCCAGGTTTGGGACCTAGAGTAGATATTTTTAATAGAGGATCTTGTGATCCATCCATGGCACGGTGGACCGAGGTAATGAGGTGGAAGGGGGAAGGTAGGGTTCCCACACCCTACAACAAGGATTTTTTCTACTGGTGGTAGTGACAGGTCATTTCCCTAGATGACTATCCCTATGCGGGGATAGACTTTCGAGGAGATCTGGACATGCCACTTCCACCAGGTGCTGCCTACGGTGAAATAGGTATGTCAAATTTTTTTAAATATCTCATTTTTTTATATTTTTGTATAGTAGAACAAAAATATTTTTGGATGGTTCTTAATTACTAACTAGACACATGTGTAACGCAGACGTGGGTCTGCAATGACCAGAAGGGTTTCCTTGACATCGAAGGAGGAACCGGGGAGACGAGGTGGCAGGAGGAGAATCCGAGAGAGTCCTACAAAATGTGTAGGGAAACCTATCTCATTTGACTCATAGGATCCCCATGGTTCAGGTAGAGGATTTTCCTGAAGCCATGCAGCGACAGGTGGTTGGAGTACCCAAAACTTGGGTACAACTCTTTCGAAGTCTCACAAACGTCGTAGCTTTTTACCATGACACACATCCAATGCCACATGTGTATATGTCATGGATATTGTAGTACCAACTGTATTTGTATAGAGGGTATTAGCCCCAATTTTGTACTATAAACACCATATTTTTTTGAAATATATATAAAAAGGGATCTTCAACTTAACTTATATTTTACAATGTGTATATTGATGAGATGGTTTTCTTTTTATTAATTATGTGACAAATTCCAATCTAAAAATAAATTAGCATAAGCATCGGATACATGATTAGAACTCCTAGGAATGTGATAATAAGTAATAAAATCAAATTGTCATTCTAAAAGACGTACATGTAGGAATCAATGGAGTAAAGTAGGATCACGCACGCAGTAATTGTTGTTTAATTGACGTACTACTAACTGGGAATCCAAGTGAACCTCTAATGAGAGAATACCATGTGAGATAGCATCGCACAAAATTTCTATAACGACGCTATATTCGGCCACATTATTCATTGATGGTCCTAAGCATATGCCACCTAAAGACACCAGTAGACCCTCGGGTGAGTAAACCACTCAAGCGGAAGAAACCAAGTTTCATGTATGACGACGGGCTCCGTCTGTAAATCCTAGGTATACCGAAGACTCCATGGACATCTTCCAACCAAGGGAAAACTTGATAAGCAAGCTGAAGACAAAAAGAAAGGGAAAAGATATACACACTAAATTACATTAGTATACAAAGAGTTTTGCCTGATATTGGGGCTCAGGCGTAATATCGTTTCAAGTAGAGACCATTCCTGGGCTCGACCAACATATTCCCTTCATAATATTCTAACTCATATGCTCCCTTTTCTAAGACACATCACACGATATAAGGACCATGCCACATGGGTTTAAAATTACCTGCCCCCAGTGGTTCTTTGGCTTGATCATACAAGAGTACCAAGTCACCCTTAGCGTACAACCGAGGATAGACAGACCTATCATACTAGACCTTAACACATCTTTTTTTCACCTCAATATTCGTATAGGCATCTCGATTTTGCTTGTCAAGACTCTCTAGGTGTACAAGGCATTGTTCGACATCGGAAGTGTCAGGTGGGAATGTGACTGCCAAATTAAGAGAAGGGATTTCACATTCAATAGATAATATTGACTCCACACCGTGTATTAACTGGAAAGGGGAAAAACCAATGGCAGTCTTGATCGAGGTTCGGTATGCCCAGAGTGTGGGATATACCATGATGTTCCAATCAAACTTACTCTGACTGACAGATTTTTGCAAAATGGTCTTGAGAGACTTGTGGACATCCTCTACTTGTCCATTTTCCTGGGGGGTAATAAGGATAAGAATGACCATGTCTAAACCCCATCTTATATGCTAGCTCTTCCATCATTTCATTTTGAAAGTGACTGCCATGATCAGTGACAATCTCACTAGGATACCAAACTGAGAGATAATTTGATTGAATACGAAGAAGGCAACAGTCTTCCCATTGGATTTAATTGTAGGCATGGCCTTGTCCCACTTATTAAAGTAGTTAATGACCATGATAATATGTTGATTCCCTTCAGTTGAAGTTAGGTTGAAATCCATGAAGTCCACCCCCCACTTGGTGAAGGTACCAACGATAATGATTGGGTGAAGAGGGGATGGATGCGAGGACATTTTCCAAGTGAACACCTACCAGGGATGACACTTCCTAACTGCTTCAACACAATCTTTGAAGATAGTAGGCTAGAAATAACTGGCTCAAAAAAAATTTGGGGTTGTCGCAAGCCCAGATAGATGACCACAACAAGCCCCACTATGGAAATCGTTCCAGACTGACTCAACCTCTCTGTGAATTAAAAAATGATGCAAGATATTGTCTATTCATCAATGATACAAAGTGTCACTGAAGATAGTATAATTCTTAGCTTTGGTACCTTACATGTCGTCGATTATCTTGTGAGATATGCTGAGGGAACTTCAAAGTTTTCAAATAGAGAACAATGTCTCCTTACCAACAGTCGGATGACAAGACAATAAAAATGTGTTCTTCTTCAAATAAATCAACATGGATAAAATCCTCATCCAATCGTGGAAAATCAAATATTAACTCCGTGAAGACTAATGATTTCTTGGATTTCACAGAAGCGAAATTGAGATCAAACTCTTATAAAATGACAATCCATTTATTATATTTCCCCCCTATGATATGCCTGGTAAGGACATATTGAAACGGATTAACATAGGCAACCAAAGTAGTCTTGAAAATTAATATATAATGACGCAAACATTGGACTGCGTGAATGGAAACCAAAGCTATCTTTTCAATGTGAGAATAGTTAATTTTAGGACCAAATACATTTCAACTAAGATAGTATATGGCATGCTCGCGGAGCTCATCATCCTCTTGAACCAAAACCATACCAATCGTCTCTTCAGATACGGCGATATAAAACAAGTAGTCCCTACTGTAGTCAAGAGACTTCAATAGAGGCGCTGATACCAAGGCCTTCTTTAAAGCATCGAAGTACTCTTGGGATCTATTATCCCAGATAAAAGGGGTGTCCTTCTTCAAAAGATGCATGAACCCCTTAGTGATATTGGCATAATTCACTATAAACCGACGAAGAAAGTTAGATTTCCCTTGTAAACCTTGAAGTTGTATAATTGTGTGCGGGGGACAATCGAAGCATTTCCTCAACCTTTAGTGGATCTACCATGATCCCAGTCTCAAAAACTAGAAATCCCAAAAGATGACCAGACCTAATGCAAAAGATGCACTTGTGAGGGTTCAACTGGATTTTATAGTAATGACATCTTTCTAAAACAAGTTGAAGGTGCGTAGCATGATCCATTCTCTTATGAGATTGAGCAGTAAAATCATCAAGGTAAGCTTCAACTATGTGCTTAAGATCATGAAAAGAGAAGGTCATGGCATGTTGAAAGGTTTCTCTGACGTTTTTAAGGCCGAAAGGAATTTTCTGGTATGAGAAAGTACCCCAAGTAAAAATAAATGTGCTCTTGTGTTGATCCTAAAGTTTGATATCAATTTGGTTATATCCTAAAAATATGTCCATAAAAGAAAATACTTCTCTTCCCGCACACTCGTCGAGAATCTGATCGATGAAAGGTGTCGGGAAGTTGTCTTTAGGATAGGCCTTGTTCAGGTCATGAAATTCCATACATACATGGATAGTTCCTTATTTCTTATTCACTGGAATGGGATTGGATACCCATTCAGTCAAGGGAACTAGGTAGATGAAGCCAACATTAAGTAGTTTCTCCACCTTTTCCTTAATAACAGGGGCCTTTCGGGGATTAACAGCTTTAAGACACTTCCGAATAGGTTTAGCATCTGGATAAGTGATAATATCATGTTCGACAATTCGAGGGTCAATTATTGGCATCTCTTCATATGACCAAGCAAATACATCTTAGAATTCCTTGAAGAGTTTGGTGTAGATCAGGATTTCTTCTGGCAAACAATCTGCACCAATATTTATGTTTTCAACCTTGCTAGGGGTATGAGAGATATCGATCGTTATGGTAGGAGAAATACTTGCCATATTTACTTCAGCATAAATGTCATTCGTATCATGTGGAACTATGGAATGACCAGCTATCTCACTCAAAGTAGACCAAAATTCATCATGTTCGATTCTTTCAAGCTCTAGGAAAAAATAAGAGCAATGATGCATATCATCCAAAGGTTTGTCAGAACCATTCATGGCCTTGATGATATCTTCGTCTGAAGGAAAAGTCTCATCGAGGAGATCATGTGAACAAGACAATGAAGTGGCCCACATGGTGTTATAACCCTAAATTGCACCACACATGCTTACCTGGCATCAGGCCAACTCATTTCCCTTCATTGTCAAAGCCATGCTGAACAACTCTTCTAAAAACTCCATTTTTAAAAATCATCCGCTGGCAGGCCCACTACAGCCCGCGGGTACCCGCTAGCAGGCCCACTACAGCCCGCGGGTACCC